>JAKVQY010000012.1:0-46456 GCA_030463045.1 Geotrichum macrosporum
TTAAATTATAAATTTTTTTTTTCTTTTATTTTTTTTTTTTTTAATTTTTATTATTTTTTTTTTTTTTTACTTTTTATTTTATATTTTTTTTTTTTTTTTTTTTTTTTTTTTTAAATTTTTTTTTTTTTTTTTTTTTTTTTTTTCTTTTTGGCTAGCATTTTATTCAGGAGAAGTTTTTTTATTATTATTATTTATTTATTTTACCATTACTATTTCATTGTTATTGTTATTTCCCTCTCGTTTCTTGGACTATATAAATCCCATCTTTCCTTTCGTTTTCAACTTCTTTTCCTTTTCTCTTCTTTACCCACACTCGCTTTAAATAGTCGCTCGCTACCCCCTCCTTAAGTTTTAACTACTTTTCTAAATTTTCAAAGCCCAATTTAAAAATGATGTACTCTGTCGCTGCCGTTGCCGCTTTTGCTGGTGTTGCCACTGCTGGTTTCGCTAACGTTACCACCCTCACCATCCCCTGTGAGATTACCTCCACCTCTGTTGTTGAGTCTTATGTTACTTACTGCCCCGAGGCCACCACCATCACTGAGGGAAACAAGACCATTGTTGTCACCAAGCCCGGTACCATCACTGTCACTGACTGCCCTTGTGTCCGCACTTCTGTTCACACCACCTCCACTGTGACCGTCTGCCCTCTTTCCTCCGGCACCCCCGTTCTCCCCTCTTCTCTTGCCCCTGCTTCCAGCTCTGAGGCCGTTAAGACCACTGCCAAGGCTCAGACCACCTCTGCTGCCCCCGCTCCCGTCTCTAACGTTACCCACACCAAGCCCGCTGGTGTCTCCACCGGTGGTGCCGCTGCCGTTGGTGTATCTGGTGCCTTTGCCGGTGTTGTTGCCGCTGCTGCTTACTTTTTGTAAGTTTAGAGTCTTGAATATCATGGTTCTATAGTCGTAAGATGATTTTATAATAATTTATACATTTTTTTTTAATTTTCCTTGCACTTGATTAAGTTGAAGCTTGCCGTTAACAAGTTTTACGGTAAAGGTCGTGGCATGCTTGATTTTTATAATTGTAATTAATTCGGCATGTTGGAAATTGTACAGTTTCTTTTGAGAACTGTCGGAACATTTTTCCTTTAAAGCATGAGACTAGCAATGTTATAAGCAGGTTTATTTCACGTCAAGATAGAAGAGTAATCTCGAATGCGGTGGGTTTTTCGAAATACGTTTGTGATTATAGTTTGCCACGCATGGCCATATGGGCAATTTTAAAGAAGAAAAAAAATTTCATGTTTTTTTTTTTTTTTTGAGTGGGGATTGATTAATAATTATATTACGACTACACTAAATATTTGTTAATTTACGTCTTGTATTATTATGTTTAGCTTATATTAAATTTGAGAAATTATTACTGTCATTAATGACGTTGGAAGTAAATATATAAGCTAAACATATTAATACAAGAGGCAAATTACTATATTCATTTATTTACGAAAACGTGCTGAGACAAAGAAGCAGAAACGCCGGGATTGTGAGAAGCCAATTCATCTGAACCATGAAGATTTGTGCTGCATTGAAGCCAAAAATGGTAAAAGCCATAAAAGCCATAAAAGCCGCAACAACGAAACATGTTTCGCTAACGCAACCAGAATCTCGCGTATTGTGATAGCAGTAGACCCTCGTGTGAGCTGCGTGGTCGAAGAAGTTAATCAGATGCGTACTGATTTTTCTACCGACTTGGGACAGCGAATTAATCGTAATCTCTTTGTGTATCCAAGCGGAGGTACAAAAACAGTTTAACGGAAAGTGCAACGCAAAGAAGGCAAATTATTCATTCTTCTGAGGAAGGTTCCATTTCTTGGTGCTTTCAGTGAGTTTTTTTCAAAAACGGTTGGAGAAAGGTTTTAGAAATCTCGTCATGTTGATAAGAGATGGATGTTTATCAGAAAGCTGCCATCTATTCAGCAGTGGACAGAAAACAAGCTTTTAGAAAAATGGGTAATGCATGAAATGAAAATGTGACATGATATGAGCTTGAGATGAATAGTTCAAGGGGAAAAAAAAAAAAAAATTCAAGCCGAAGCATAACTCTTTTTTTAACGACTAAGTCGCTTTTATGACACAGATTATATTTAATGTACATTGAATTTAAGAAACTATTTGTAAATTGTACTGAATATAGTTCTCTACTTTATTGTCAAAGCTTGAACTATTCATCACCCATTTTTATAGAGAGGTTTCTCTGTCTTTTTGATAATGTCCATTGGTACTGAACATGACCAGATAGATTGACAGTTTTCTGGTAAAACTTGTCCCATATATCTCTCATTAACTTTAACAGATTCCTGACACCTTTACCCCTCTGTCTTTAAAATTTATCATTGAATAAAGTAATAAATATCCTTCCTTCTTTTCGTCATGCTTGTGAATAAGCTGTTTTGTCCATTTGCTTAGCAATTGGATGAACAAGATTTGAGACTAAATAATTGCCATCATCAATTTTTCGCCACAAGAAATAATCGTTAAGAGAAGAGTTATCTTCAACTTTCCAAATAGTTTTTCAAATCCAACCAATATCAAAAAATTGTCCATGGGTCAGAGAAGTAGCATTTAAAAATATATAAACCTCTACATTTCCATGTAAACTATCTTCTGAAAATCACAATTTGTAACCTGTTCAAATCTACAATCCTGAAGTCGGCTACGACTTGAAATCGAACAAAAAATAAAATTCTTCATTCTACTTTTGCATTGCTGACCACTTTTGCGTCTGTGGTCTTTGCTGATTCACTCGCGAAAGATGGTCCCTTCATTTTGTCTACTTCCTCGACCTATGAGGAATTAAACTTACAAGTGATCGGTAGTGTCGGGATCTTGGGTCCAGTAGTAATTGATCCTGAATTGAGACTTCCGAAATATCTGCAAATTCCGGAATGGTATTCTTTAAGTACTGACAAAATAAATTTCAAGTTTTGCACTCTTTTGAATGGTGGTATGCAGGTAATCAATTGTATTAGCATCGGGGACAATAACGTGATGATACAAAATGGTATTGAAAAGGCAGCCGTGTTTAACGTGAAACACTATAAAAAAGGTTATTTCCTTCAGGTTGCGGGAGATAATACTACGGCAGGCTCAACTATTCATTTCTCATATTTACCCAGCGGCGACTATCAATTGGGTCTCCCGTATCCTGGTTATAGCTTTGGCCAGAATGATTACAACGGCACCCTCCGTATATCACATAAAGTTATTTCGAGTCACGGTGGGAAGTAGAATGACTCTTTTTTTAATGATGGAGTCACTTTTGTGACTTACTGATTATATTTAATATATATCAAATTTAAGAAACTATCATCAAATTGTACTGAATATAGTTTTTCATCTTAATACGACTCTGAAAAGTCATTTAATGCTTTGCGAACTAAAATGAAATATCAAACAGACATGGTTGTTAGACAATTTTCAGTTTGCCTGGCTAGATACAGAGCCATTAATCACTATTTGAATATTGAAGAGCCTGTTTACTCTGAATCGATAAATGAAAGTGATGAATTTAATACTGAAGAAGGAATAGCGGAGGATATTGTTAGTTATGATTAAGTCATTAGTGACGTTGGAAGCAAATATATAACCTAAACATAATAATACAAGAGGCAAATTATTAATTGCAGAGATGCCTCTAGCGAAGCAAACGATGAATAGAAATACATGAGAAATGAACATGCGATGAATAGTTGAGGAGAAAATATTGAGGCAGAGAATAACTCTTTTTTTAACGATTAAGTCGCTTTTGTGACTTACTGATTATATTTAATATATATCAAATTTAAGAAACTATCATTAAATTGTACTGAATATAGTTTTTCATCTTAATACGACTCTGAAAAGTCATTTAATGCTTTGCGAATTAAAATGAAATATCAAACAGACATGGTTGTTAGAGAATTTTCAGTTTGCCTGGCTAGATACAGAGCCATTAATCACTATTTGAATATTGAAGAGCCTGTTTACTCTGAATCGATGAATGAAAGTGATGAATTTAATACTGAAGAAGAAATAGCGGAGGATAATGTTAGTTATTAGTAAGTCATTAGTGACGTAGGAAGCAAATATAAAAGGTAAACATAATAATACAAAAGGCAAATTATTATGTATTTTGAAGTCAACATAAAACAGACATGCTAAATAGCTGTACTACGGGTTCAAGATTTGCTGTATAATTGAGAAGAACGGTCCAGTTTTTTAATAGAAAGTTGAAAAAGATGCTGTTAAAGAGATTGTTTGACTATCTACATATCTTGGCCCCCTCCCCCTCATGGGCCTAATTGAAGTCAAATTTGAAATCAAAGACAGAAGGTGCCAAATTGAGGTCAACCTTTTCCATACCTATAGTCTTGAAATGTCATAAACGGATTGGCCTGCGCACTGGTTATGATGAATACATTTGCTTATATTAGCCTCTTAACCAGGTTTTCAAAATCTTTTATTCTCAGGATTCTCAACATTTTTAGCATTTTTAAAATAAATGGTAATACAGTTCCAAGCGTCCTCGAGATTCAGGCAGCAAAATAATAAAGGTTATGCGTGAAACTTTGTTCATAATGTCCTTTTTTCACTCTGTGTCCCTTTCTCTATCGTACAAATACATTCGATACATTGTTTTACAACTTTCATTGCATTTTAATATTATTATGACATAATATTAGAAAAATCTTACCGACAGATATGCTTATTATGCTTGATTTGGCAATTAAAGTCAAGCGATAACATGCTTCGTTAATTCGGGTGCAGGATTCTACATTGTGGAGCAACACCACTTCGATATTTACTCCACAAGCGTAGACCTATTTTCTTTTTGATTTATTTCTTCAAAAGAGTTTGGATCTTTCACCACCAAGGATGCTTTGAGTAGCATGGAAATTTCTTGGTTTAGATTATTTAAACTAGAAAGTCTCTTTCCCACTCTCTCTGTCTTTGCTCTTCCAACATTCATCGTCATCGCAGCTTCCTTAGTTGTTTCCACTGACAAATACTTCTAAATATATAAACTCCAAAAAACTTTAGTTTCGCCCCAGATTATAATGCCTTCTCAAAGGAATGCTGGTATTGCAACCACGAGCAGCACATTTAGTCCCTGTTTGAAAAAAGAGCAACAGGTCTTGCAAAGTGCTCCAAAGCCAAAAGTACGTTTATACGTTTTGGATTTTGTGTTTTCCTTGCTAACGATCTCATAGGAGTCTAAATCCTCTAAAATACAAAATCCAATGAACCCAAGGAAAAGAAAGACCCCTCGAGCCTGTAACCATTGTCAAAAGGCTCATTTGACTTGCGATGAAGGTCGGCCATGTCAAAGGTGTATTAAAAAAGGATATAAGGAAACTTGTCGTGATGGGATCAGGAAGCAAGCTAAATATCTCGCAGATGTATCAAGTTACCAGCAATCCAGTCAACAGCAACTACAACTCCCAGCTTCAAACAACCAGCTATGGTCCACGCAAAGCCCTCCTGTTACATCCTATTCCTCAATGATTTTGCCAAATCCAATTTCTTTGTCGGCTGAAGATTCACAATCTGCTGGTTTAATCCGCAATGTTAGGCTGCCTCCACCCCCGCCTCAAGCAGTGTCAGCTCAAACTCAGCTTACAGTAGAATTGGACAACAGCGACAGTAGAAATTTCAACAGCGGCAAGAGCACAATTGACAACCAAGAAGATAATGACTTCCAGCAGTTTGACTTTAGCTCGCGTGCTGCTGATTTCGAATATTCTTCCATCACTAATTTATTAGACGACGTCGTCAACGACTTTGTACTACCGATTTTCACCCAGCCTGCTTTTTTATCGCTCCAACATTTACCTCCGCACGATGATCCTTCCATTTCGCCGTTGTATCAACGTGATTCCACTTCACCTTCATCTGTACGCAGACAGGACGACCCCGTGATTACTTCTCCTTCTACCATTGATACGCCTCCAGCCTCTGACTGCTCACCTGCTTCTACTTTCAGTGCAGCCACCTCTGAAATCTCTTCTTACAGCCCATTTCCGCCTGCTGCTGCTTCTATTAAACAACCGCCGTACAACCGGCAAATTACCCCTAACCACTTCCCCACAAATAAGTCTTTCATCGATAACAGTCCTCATCAACTCCAAAGGCAAAAGCAGCATCAACAACAGCAGCAGCAGGATAATCACTATGAGTCCCCTACACTTGTCCTTGAAACTACATCATTTGATATGGTACCTCCACAATTCTCATCTCCAGAAGAAGTCTACGCAAAAATAACGAAACCTTTTTCGTACACACATGGTTACCATAAGCTAATCAGTTATCTCCAAACCCGATTTAATCGACCAGAATTATTATCACTGGCCAAGTCCATGGCAGCTTATCGTCCCTCATTTATAGCAGCCACCAAGATATTGCAGGAGGAGGATTTGGTGTTTATGGAAAAGTGTTTTCAAAGAACGTTGCTTGAATTTGATAAATTCATTGCGAGTAGCGGAACCCCAACAGTGGTTTGGAGGCGGACGGGTCAAATTGCAGCAGCCGGACGTGAGTTTTGCATGCTCACTGGATGGCGGCATACAGACCTAGTTGTATATAGAGATGTCAGTACGGGCACAGTGGCAGAAACCGATAAAGTCGGTAGCAGTGGGAGCGACGAACAACGGCAGGCTCGCTTTATTGTCGAACTAATGGATGATGTTTCGGTGGCCAAGTACTTTGACTTATTTACGCAGCTGGCATTTGGAGATTCAAGAGGTGTAATCATGACCGATTGCACTCTGTTAAAGCCGAGCGGCGAAAAAGTTTTAACCGCTTGTACTTGGACTGTAAAGAGAGATGTCTTTGATATTCCCATGATGATAATTGGCAACTTTTTACCAATTCTTAATTAAAGATGAAATATGGCGAAGAAAGGAAAGGATCCTAAAACACGCCGGAAGATAATGAACAGTGAAAAATACTACTATAATGAATAGGACTAGACGATGGTTGAGAGACATTGGAAAAAAGCCCATTCACCAAAACTTCTCTGTCCAATATTTTAAATGTATAATAAATCGAGAAAAAATAGGTGCATTCTTTTTTTTTTTTTTTCTTTATTTCTAAATCGTAAAAGCATTACAAAATTAAACTAATTAAAATTTATTTCAAGCCAGGAATCAACTTGGCCTTTTCATCAGACAAAACACCAGGCTTTCCAAAGTTCTGGTCGATATCAAGAATAATCTTCAAAGCATTACGGCTTTGCAGGTATCGGAACGGAGACTCGGCTGGTCCACGAGACTCAGAAGTGGGAATGGAATGCCCTGCTTCAGTCTTGCCGTGACCGGGCAACGGAAGCACGTTATGCAAAAACTCGTAGGCAGCTAGTGTGCAGCCAAATTGGGGCGAGGATCGCAAAATACGCGCAGGGCCTCCCTTGAAAAATGCGGCCAAACCCTCTTCTTTCCAAATGGTGGCGGTAGCATGGCGAAGACCGTTGTAAGAGGTTTGGCCTCGCTTGGCTTCGGTTTGGAGACGAGTCTTGATGACATCACAAGGAGTAGTAAAGTAAGCGGCCGGCATACCAGCAATGGCACCAGCAAGAAGAAGTTGGCCAATTCCTAGCTGCTTGCCGGGACCCTCACCAAAGTAATCCTTCTTCAAGTGAGCGTAGGTGGGGAAATAGATGGCGGAGAAGGGAACGTCACGCAGCAAACAAGCAGTTGCACCCTTGTACAGACCAACCAAACCAAGATTGCGCACAATCCAAATGGCAGAACGTTTAGGAGCTCCCTCAACAGTTTTTGCAACTTCTCCCTGCATTTGCAGGCGAATCTTGACAATTTCCAGTGGGTTTGTAAAGACAACTTGGCATGCACCAGCACCACCACCGGCAACAAGCTCGGCCCACAAAGGAATTGAGCCATCAGGATTGGTGGTCTTGCCTCTAATTAAATCATTGACAGTAAGCTTAATGGCTTTTTCAGGGGCAACACCAACTAATTGAGGACCGAGGCCAGAATACAGACCACGAAAGCCCTCTCTGGCAATAACCTTTTTAAAACAGTCCCAAGAGTTCTTGTAAAGAGCCTGTTGGCCAGGCGTAGACGACCTTTGGTTCTGCATTCTGGTCTTGACCAAATCAATGGGGTATACAACGGTAGCACCAAAGGAGCCAGCAACAGCACCTAGAGTGAAATTGTATGCAGACTCGAAAACAGAACCAAGGAAAGAGTGGGGGTCGAGAAAAGCGTTTTTAGCTGCCTCTACCTTGATCTGAGCATTTTTTTGGTAAGTAACAAAAGGGTCCTGCCAAGATGGATCAAAAACTCTTCTAAAATCATCCACCGAGAGACGGCCAGACTTGTTGGTAAGAGAGGCAAAGTGAAACAAAACATCGACTTCCAATGGAGTGAAAAGGGAAAATTTGGTTGATTTCGCAGCCTCTTTGATAAAATCCTGTCTGGTGATGGATCCATCCTTTGCGTGCGAGGTAGCGTTCGAAACAATAATGTCAACCATATCGGTTTGGTGAATGACGTTCAAAAATGCACGCACAGTAGCATAAGAAACCTTTTGGGAGTTACCAATGTTGCACAGAGTATGAAGAGAAGATAGCAAGTTGTCTGATAGCTTGTGCGAGGCTGATGACGTGATAATTTTTTGAAACTGCTCGGGCAAAATGTAACCAGTGTTGTTGGGGTCGAACTGTTGAAAAGCCTGGCGAACGCGCTCACCCATAAGACCAGCCAGCATTTGAGAAAACTGGTGGTACGAAAGTGTGTGACGCTGCGATTTGTCCCCAAGATAGAGAGAGGCCCATTTTGAGTTCCAGTCAAAAGGTAGAGACTTTGGCGACTTATGGGTGTTGTAAAGTTCAACAAATTTAGCAAAGTCCACCTGGCCAGTACCTTGCTGATCAAAAAGACGAAACGCAATTTCGTACTCGGCATCTGGCTTGTCTAAGAGTTGTTCAAAAGCGTCCCAATCAGCGGCAGACACTCTGCCTTGTTTCGCCCGATCAGCAACCTGGAAAAGAACGGCATACGAATGTCGCTGAATTTTGTGATAATCTTCGTTTTCAGGAGCGATAGCATTGACGAAATCGTCCACTGAGAGAAACTTTTGGCCATTTTCCTCGATGGAAGCAAACTTGTCGAAAGCCGCGGTCGATTCTAATGGGGCCATTTTTTGTGTACTTTTTTTTTTTTTTAAATAAGGTGTCTATTGAGAGCCTGAGCAATTGCCTACGGGCGCTGTGAAGGTGATTTCTATTTCCTGCAACTAAAAAGTACCTGTTAGAAGTGAAACAATGACTTAAAACGGGTCGAAAAAGCATCGAATCAAACGTGAAATGTTGAATTTTTCAGCGGTAAAGTGAAAAATTAGTTACTATTCACCATGAGGTGCCTCCACCGCACCTGGTGCAGCAGGCATCAGAAATGAGCTGTACTTACAAGCAAAAAAGAGTCGTCAGATAGAACCAAATGAACTACTGGAGAGCAAGAACAAGAAGGGCAAGTTAGGAGGAGGAAAGGAAAGAGAAAGGAAAAGAGGAAGAAAGGAAAAGATTTTATATTTTAAGCTGCTGCTGAATTGTTTAAGCCAAAAAATGTAAATTTGTGGAGTATTACAAGGGAGTCGTCGTGGAAAAATTCAAAAGACCAGCAAAAGCTGCTGCTAGCCGCTGATTGGTTGAATTTCCGGGCCACGAAAAAGTAAAAAGTAAAAAATAAAAAATAAAAAATAAAAAAATTTGCCCCAGACATTGCACATAAACTGTTCAGCCTAAACAATTTGGTCCAAAAGTTCTTTAAAATCCTTTTTTTCAAGGCTGCGACTTCAAAAAACTTAACCAGTAGAGGCACTGATTCAATGACTGAGCCTTCTTGTTACAGTTATTCTGGAGAGGTTTCAGTGATGCTATAATATACGCTGCCAGTTCTCAAACTGCGCCAGCGCTTTGTTGTGACTGTACGTAGTATAAAAGTCAAACATTTAAGGCCTCGTCCCGTAACAATATCAAACATTAAATACAGCAGTAACATGAAAAGAGCCTGTACAAAATCTAGCATAAAGTAAATAAATAAGTAAAAAGAGGCAGCGCACTCAACACTATTCAACAAGTTCGTTCCTCCTAGCGTTATCCCTCAAGTCCATATCTATATCCCGCGAGTTCATATTTGCATCACTCCTCTCCTCCTTCATCGCAACATCAGAGTCTATATCAAACCCTATCAAGTCTGGAGGAACATCTTGCATCTGAACGGAGGGTGCCCCGTTTAGAAACCGTAGCTGTTCCATGATCTGAGTCTTTACCGACTCAAGGTATTTGCGGGTGTTTTTATTATCAATCTTTCCTGAAAGATTCGGGTAAAGCGAGTAATCGGGCCCAAAGTACTTGACTAACGGAATGGCTGCAGGTAAGCGGGAATCTAATTGTACATCCAAACACACGGCAGTTTCTAGACACCAAAGGCGCGAGACGTTCCGAGGAGTGTATCCTCCCCCACCCACTACCATCAGTGGTATGCTAAAAGATTTGACAAATCGAACACATTCCGCATGAGCCTTTGTATTTAAGTTGAAGCATCCAAGCCGGTCACATCCCAGTGAATCTGCTCCGCATTGTAACACAATTGCACCCGGTTGGTACGAGGTTATGACCGGCTCCACGACGCATTTAAATAACCGGATATAAGAATCGTCGTCTATACCATCCCGTAGAGGAACATTCAAGGAATAATGCTTACCGTCTCCAGTTCCAACCTCGTCAACATTTCCCGTCCCTGGAAAATAGTCTCCGTTGTACTTATGTATAGAGAGTGTCATGACTCGGTCTGTTGCATAGAAAGCTTCCTGTACACCGTCGCCATGGTGGACGTCAATATCAATATAAAGAACACGGGGATAATACCGTAGCAGATTCAAAATCCCCAACACAATGTCGTTAATATAGCAAAACCCTGAAGCTTCAAATTTTTTGGCGTGGTGTAAACCGCCGGACCAGTTAATTGCAATATCTGACTGCTCATTTATTAGCTTCCGTGAAGCATCCAAAGAAGCACCCGTATATATTGAAGAATAATCGTACATGCCGTCGAAAATCGGACAGTCGTCACCGATATTGAATTTACTCAACACCTTACTGGCAAACTCTTTAACATTATCTGGCGTCACTCGTTGCAAAAAATCAATGTACTCCTCGGCATGAAATGCCATCATCTCTTCTTTTGTCGCCCTTCGAGGTCTATATAGGTCCATTCGTTCATGGAGTTTATACCCCAGCACTAAGTGGTCCGTCAGCATTAGACGAAACGGTTTCATAGGATGTCGCACGCCAAAATGAAATCTTGAAACCTCTTCATTAAAATGATAGGATACCCGCGGTTTCCACGAAGTCAGGAAATCTTCATATAAAGGTTTGTTATCTACTGTCTTTGCGTCGCATGATATCGTCGCTTCTTCCCAGGTCGTGACCACCATGGTCGTTGTGTGTTTGGAGGCAAAAGGGAAACTTGATCGAGGGTGAAAAGAAATATTCCAGTCCTCTTCAAAAGCCTCAGCACGTGACCATTCTTGTTTATCAAGTTTTCTGAATACCTCAAAACATTTTGGATCTGCACATTAGTCCGCCTATAAGGTCAAATAATTCAAAAAAGCTACTCATGTCTCAAATGTTTTAATTATAGCGTCCTACTTTGCGAGCTACCATAGTATTTCGTCCGGCGCCTTTTTCAATTTGAGCCTCTTCTCAAACCTCTTTTCGAAAGTGGTAATGTTTAAGGGTATTCGTGGCAAACATCACTTCTCTGGGTAAAAACATACAATTACTTCTCTGTAACGGACATGTTGGATGCATTTGATGGTATTTTTTCTTAATTTTTTTGGTAGCTGGTTCTAACAAAATCTGAATAGATAATTGCTGTACACGCTGAAGTTTTCAAGCGCCTACTCTTTAGGACCAGAGACCTGTTAATTATGACGGTAGTTGTATCGGAATAGCGACGCTCAGTACTGGGAATGATAACTCTACTTGAGTAGTTCTTGAAGAACAGACGCCAGGCCTCAGTTTCCTGTTATTCAAATGCAGATCTTCTGAGTATCACCACTGAAGCATTGGAAAAGCGTTAAAAAAGAGTTTTGCCACGCTGGGTTATTCACGTGACATAGTTTATTCCACAGTCAAGTACGAGTCGCTAGACCTCGAAATGACGATGACAGCTGAAGTTCCTAAAAAGCGTTAAAAGTTTTTCGAGATCAAGCTCCAAAAGATAAACCATCACTTCTACGGGACTACTTGATCTAAATTTTTTTAGTTATACGACCTCGGAGTCTCGGTGTGTGAGAACGACCGAGGCACAGCTTTTAGCATAACTTTACTAAGGGGTGACTTTTAATTGCTGTTAAGCTGTTTGAAAGATTTCACCAAGTCTCAATCTGGGTTTTCATAGCTCAATTTATTGCTTCGCAGACAATCGCCAAGTATTAGCGGGTTTACAGTCATGCCGCTTTCAAAAAAGAGTTTCGGTATAATAGTCAACACTGTACGGTAGTTCAACATGTGTGGAGCTAAAATAAAACTGCTACTTAGAGGGATAGTAGCAGGGTAGAATTGGTCAAGAGAGTGGTGAGGGGTAGAGATACATAAGTTCACTAGCAAGCCGACGAAGATAAACCCTTGGATGATGCCTGGTTTGCAAAGGTCGAAATTTTGAGCAGTATTCGCCTGGCACTTGGCCAAGGAACAGACTAAATGATTATTTACGACTAAAGCCACTTATCAGCGTTTGTCAAACACCTTTGATTTCCAACTTGTTGAACATTAAACTCCTCAGGATCCTGAACTGATGCTAAGTTAGTGTACTGTAGTGACTTTTCAAGTTAATACACATGTTGCCTAATAATTAACCAACTATCCGCAATTAGGATTAAATGATGCGTAAAGAGCTCGTAAAAACTACAAGAATGGAGAATGAGTAAAAAACACTGGAAAATATTTCTGGTTCACTCGACACCTCGAGTTCATGCGTTGAATTATGAAGGGTGATTAATAGCATGAATAATCTTTATTAATTTCCTTTAACGTAGGGCATTTTTCATGTGTCTGTTTGAATCCCCGCCCATAAAATTACGGGGACCTAAAGTTTTAAAAAGTTACACCCGCAAAGGGAAACGCGCTTTGTTTTTATTCCCAATCATATTTAAAAGACACTTGCTTCCCACAACAATTGATAATTGCCAATTATTGACAGCAAAACTATATTTGTACGATGGCAGCTCACAAAATAACCGAATATGATGATATTCCCTTGGAGACTCCAGTGGAGAAAATTCCAGCCAAGGTAGCAAAGGTTGTCGATGGGTTTCGCTCTCACAAGACCATTCCAATTGGATACCGTAAAGAACAACTCAGAAATCTCTATTATGCCATATACGACAACACAGAGCTGATATACGATACTCTTTACAAGGACCTTCACAAGTCACAGATGGAAGCAGATCTTTCGGAATTGGCGTTCATTTTGAAGGAAATTATCTACTTTGTTGAAAACTTGGAAAAGCTTGCAAAGCCTGAGAAAGTGTCCGTTGAGGCAATGATGCAGCCTGCTTCTGCTCATGTTTACAAGCATCCCTTTGGAACAGTTCTTATTGTTACACCTTGGAACTACCCTATTTCATTGGCTGTTTCTCCGATTGCTGCTGCAATTGCGGCCGGAAATACTGTTGTCCTAAAGTCATCTGAGTTGACCCCAAATACTTCAAGAGCTTTAATTAAGATTTTGCAGGCTTACCTTGATCCATCAGTCTTTGTGGGTATTACTGGTGGTATTCCTCAGAGTACTGCACTTTTCAAGGAAAAGTTTGACAAAATTCTTTATACTGGTAACGGTACTGTTGGAAGAGTTGTGATGAGAGCTGCGTCAGAGCATCTTACGCCGGTGTTGCTGGAACTTGGAGGCAAATCTCCGGTTATCATCACCAAGAATGCGGATTTGAGACTCGCGGCTCGTCGCGTTTTATGGGGCAAACTGCTTAATGCTGGCCAAACTTGTGTGGCACCTGACTATATCTTAATTGACGGTACAGTAAAGGCAAAATTTATCCAGGAGCTGAAGGTCGCGTACGAAGAATTCTATCCAAGCTCGAGCACGGATGCCTTTGACAGCTACAGTCATATCGTCAATGAGAGACATTTTGGCCGCCTCAAGACTTTACTAGAAGAAAGTAAGGGCACTGTCGTGGTTGGTGGTCAGATCAATGATGAAAAGAGGCTGATATCTCCTACATTTGTGGATGGAATAACACCTAGCGATTCGCTTATGCAAGATGAATTATTCGGCCCTTTGGTAGGCCTCATCCCCGTCAAGAGTGTTGACGAAGCAATTGACTTCATCAATAGTGAACATGATACTCCCTTAGCTCTTTACATATTTTCCAACAACAAGGAGGAACAGCAAAAAATCATTAGCTCGACTCGCTCTGGTGGTGTTGGTATCAACGACCCTTTGATGCACGTTACTCTTCTTACGGCACCGTTTAGCGGTGTGGGCCAGTCAGGCTCTGGTGGTGGGTACCATGGAAAATACGGGTTTGATGCGTTTTCTCATGCCCGTACCGTTTTTCATCAGAGTTCCATCATTGAAAAGTTGCTGACTATCAGATACCCACCTTACACTAGCAGCAAGATCAACAATTACCACAGCCTCTCAATCAGAAAACCTTGGTTCTCGAGGTCTGGTCCTGTGAAGAAATCATTATTAAGAAGCCTTTTAACCAGTGGTAAATTTTGGCTTTTGCTTTTAGCCTCTGCAATTGCAGCCAAGTACTATAATGCCAATTGATTTTATAGCATTTTGAAATTTTAATGTGATACTTTTTTGTTTACAGGTATGGAAAATACGCGGCATGACAAGTCTATCATTCAAAAGGGATAAGTATAGAGAAAGCCATTTACATGGGGTGTGGAGAACGTAAGATGATCAGAAGAAAGAATGAAGTCTCAGAAAAAAGTAGATGGTCAAGTTGTTTAATGGAAGGAATTTTTGCTGCCACCTTATTTCTGCGCATGTTGTTCAACAAGATCCGGAAGGGTACAAAAACTGGCTTCACACCTAAAAATATAGAGAATACAGAACTTCCATCTAGATGAATGACAAGTTTAATAAAAACCAATCTTTAATGTTTATGCCACAATATTACCGAAAATACCAAAGATATTGCTTTGCAGCCTATAAAATTTTGTCAAACAGTGTAACTGCGTTTTAAAACAGAATATCTAAATGTTAAAATTGTGTCCAATTTCGTATAACAAGCATTAATGGTAAATTTTTTAAAAGTTGACATAGACTATACAAGTCAATTACAGAGGATTAGAACCTATTTAAAATTGCTTAAAAGAGGTCAAGCTATGAGTAGTTTATCCTTGCACATAAAATTTTGTATTACTAGGTGATGTGAAAATTGAAATCTGCAGAGCAGTGCTAAAATTCTTTGAAATTCATCTGAAGATTTTGCTACAGGCAGAAAAGAACTTGTCTATCGAGTTGCATTGATATCTGAGACTACAAAATTACATTTTTTTACTCGAAATGAAGCATCATGATGATCTTAAAAAGCTACGACTAATCATACATTTAGATATTTCGCTCTTCCTTAACTCGTATATTCTCAAAACACCTGAAATTAAAGAAGAAATATGCCAGCAGAACAGTTTGAAAGCTTTCAAATCCAGTAAAGCACTGCCGTTATATATTACTTAGCCTTGAGACTGTTGTTGATGCAGTCGCTGTGCCTACATGGACAAGCCTTTATACGTCTTATTCTGGAGGGATTCTCAAAATCCTAAACCACCGAGGAATTCCAGTATTTAGTCACGTGATATAATTAGCTTTCTTAAATAGGAAGCAGTCACAAATACGTTGTATATTTCATCCTTAGGTACAATAAATCCTTATGTTACAGCCATACTCAAATTCACTTAGTACTCAAAAATACCCTGGGGCAAGTTTTCGAAAAAAAAAAAAAAAATCAAACTCTTCAATTTTGCCTTGCCTGTTCACTTGATAGCGTGCGTCCCCGTCGTCACATAACCAACCCGACAATACACCATAGTCTATCGATACCATGAGCAACGAAGTTCTTGTTCTCCGCGGAACCCTTGAGGGCCACAATGGCTGGGTCACCTCTCTTGCTACTTCCAGCAGCAACCCCGATATTCTGTTGTCTGCTTCCCGTGATAAGAGTCTGATCATCTGGAACCTGACCCGTGATGAGGAGGCCTACGGTGTTCCCAAGAGATCTCTCACTGGACACGCTCACATTGTTGAGGATGTTGCCATTTCCCAGGACGGTGCCTATGCCATCTCTGCTTCTTGGGACAAGACCCTTCGTCTCTGGGACCTTGCTTCCGGTAAGACTCTCCAGCGTTTCGTTGGCCACACCGGTGATGTTCTCTCTGTTTCATTTTCCCCCGATAACAGACAGATTGTTTCTGCTGGCCGTGACCGTAAGATCAAGGTCTGGAACACCATTGGTGAGTGCAAGTATACTTTCCAGGATGCCAAGGGACACAGTGACTGGATTTCCTCTGTCAGATTCTCTCCTGATGAGAAGAAGGAGTACGCCGCTGTTATCTCTGCCGGTTGGGACAAGCTTGTCAAGGTAAGAAAGTTTGGTTTTTTTGGGGCTTTTTTTTGGAACGATTAAATGATGTTTTACTATATATATTTGCTACTTCAGACGGTGGAAACACCCATGAGACAACTAACACCATAGTACTGATACTCGGTCCAATTCAGAAAAAGCCTGATTCTTTTGAAATTTCAAAAGCGCTAACATTTGAATTTTTATAGGTCTGGGACATCAAGAACCCTAAGCTTATTGCTGACAACATTGGCCACACTGGTTACGTTTCTTCCATCACTGTTTCCCCCGATGGATCTCTCTGTGCCTCCGGTGGTAAGGATGGTAACATCATTCTTTGGGATCTTAACAGCTTCAAGCATCTGTACTCCCTTGTTTCTGGTGACGAGATCTACTCTCTGACCTTCTCTCCTAACAGATACTGGCTCTGCGCTGCTACTGCCAGCTCTATCAAGGTCTTCGATCTGGAGAAGCGCTCTCTTATCGATGAGCTCAAGCCCGATTTCGTTTTGCCCACTGCCAATTCCAAGGCTCCTGAGGTCATCTCCCTTGCTTGGTCCGCTGATGGCCAGAACCTCTTTGCCGGTTACACTGACAACCTCATTCGTGTCTGGCAAATCATGCACTCCAGCTAAGTTATTTTTGTAGTTGAAAAAAGAAAAAGAAACGTAACTGCCAGAATTACCATGATGTAAAATACAAAAAAAAATGACAAACATTCACGCGCAACAAAATCTCAATTTAGTTTGATACTATGAAGTTTAATCAAACGTTAGTAAATAGCGAAACTATATGACATGAGAATGGCTAATCTTTTCCATCGCGGCAATGTCGCCTCTGGCGAGGTCTGGCTGTTCCAAGACATCAGCTACACATTGCCACGGGTCTTTGCTCCCACCCCATTGCAGCAAATTTTTCTTCAGGTGCTCTCCCGCTTCACGCGAAGTTGGATTCTTTGCAAAGCTATGCGCCCAGATCTTATCCGCTATGGCACGATCAAACAAGTAGCAGTAATAAGTTGAGCCATATCCAAATAAATGTCCAAACTGAGCTGGCCACATAGATTCACGAGTAGCTGGGAATAGTCCCTTATCAGATTCGAGATCGTAAAAAGTAGGCATTGTGCTGCCTTCATGTCCACCACCAGAATGGTATAGCTGGTCAAGCATAGCTAGTTTGATCTGAGAATATGTTTCCGAATACTTCATAAACTTTTGGTTGGCCCTTTTATATGCTTCAAACAGAGGAAGTGGCAGCGGTGCATCTGTTTCATGGTGCCGAGCAAAGAGCTTGATTACTTCTGGCGATGATGCAAAATGCTCCATGAATACAGACGGCAGTTCAACAAAGTCAGTGGTACACCTGGTACCGCTAACATTGTGTAATACTGTACGACCAAGCATTGAGTGCATGGCATGACCCATTTCATGGAATAAAGTCTCCACCTCAGAAAATGAAAGCAAACACTTATCATCCTCACCATTTCGTGTAAAGTCACAAACAAGAGAAATAATTGGAAGTTGGTAAGTTTCCCCAGATTTAGTCAGAATGTGTCCTCTTTCGTTAAATCCTTCGGGAGAAAAGTTTTGCAAAGCATAAGGATCAAGGGCTCGAACCTCGTCGTTTTCGTCATCGAATATCCGACGTGAGCATCGGACAGTAAAATGTGCTGGATTTGGCGATTTTCCAGGTCGTTGAAACAAGTCACAGTAGATAATACCAATACGCCCTTCCTCTTCAGAAATCACATCCAGACGACGAACATCGTCGCGCCAAATCTCTCCTGGACGAGTCTCTACTGGCACAAACCGGATTCCATATATGCATTGGAAAAGTCGTGAAAGACCCTGCATAACGCTACCCAGCGAAAAATACTGAGGAAGAATGCTAAATTCAGACGAATTGAGAGTTTCCCAGTACATATGTCCAAAGTACTCTCTATCCCATGCCTGAAATTCTCTTGTTTTATTTGGAATGTTGGTAGCTCTATTTTTAAACACTTGGAGTTGATCAATTTCAGCGCGCGCGAGAGGATAAACAATATCGGCCAGGCCGTTCAGAAATTTCATGACGTTCGCAGGCGATTTCACCATCTTATCTTCTAGTTCATATTCAGCAAAACTAGACTTGCCGAGGAGTTGTGCAAGCTTCTGACGAGCGTCTAAAAATGATTCCAAAGTCTTAACTTGCTTTGGTTTTGACTTGCGGCCTTCTAGCCAAATTTGCTTCCGAACTTCTTCGTCTTTAACATACCGTAGAGCAGCCACAGCTTCCATACCTGTAGAGCTAACATACACACGGCCCAAGCGACGAGTAAGACCACCTACTCGTTCCTCCAAATCAGCGACTTTTCGAGCTGGAAAACTCAAGTATTGACTGGCGGGCCCTGCGTTGTTCATAAATTGTTGACCTTCAACTGATATCTTGCTGGACAGTTGAATAAATTTATTTTGCGACTGTGGATCTAGATTGATGCCTGATTTCTTAAAGTCTGCTAGCAGTAACTTACCTACCATTTTCTCCTCTCCTGTAAGCTGACTTACAATTTCTGGTGTACTCATGACTGTATTTAGCATGTCATAAAGCTCTACAGATGTGTTTAAATAATTCATAAAGTCAAACATTGTTTCGTGAGATTCTTGGGCAGCTTGAACAAACTTGGGATCTGGGTGTGACATGCGCACGAACCCTACCAGATCAATCACTTGACACAATATGTCGCTGAGGCGATCTAAATTTCGAATATTGTTTCGCAAAGACTGAGTAGTGGCATGTTCTAAGCCACCCCCAATGATCTTGCGAGCCAGCATTTGAGCCTGCATTAGTGACACTCTTGTAAACTCCCGTAGCCCTCTAGGACTTGTGAGATATGGGTTGTCGAAAATACCAGTTGCATCTCTGTTTTTGGTGGTCGCCACTTGAGATGAACTTGAAAAGTCGCGCCAGAACCTTGAGGAGTCAAATATGCGTCTGAGAGTATCATCGTCCTTGAATTTTGCATCAGCAGTTTCCTCCTTTCGAAAAAATGCCGGATCAAGAACTCGTGCTGCTGGTTCTATGTTTTCCTGAAGTGGCTGTTCTTGTTGCCGTTGCCTCAGTTGGTTAGAAAGCTGGGAAAACCTCCGGCCAGGCAAAGAAGTTGGATTATTGGAACTCGATGAGCCTATGGCTCGTCGCGCAATTCCAACTATTCCTGCTGTCCGCGACATTATAAGAGTAGGTTGAGATCACAGAAAAAGAAGGAATGGATGCAAAAGGACAAGTTCCAAATGGGAGAGAAGAATTGGGATATATTTTCACACACACACAAACACACATGAGTGGCTAGACTTCATTTTTAAAATATATTTTTTAACTTAAGTACAGTATTTATTAATTAACAAAATCAGTCATGTTTCAAGGAAATAGGAGGTGGAGAAAAAGCACTAGAGACAGTGCTGGGATCTTGGCCTTTAATTAGCTTGTCCACCTTTTCAAGTTCTTGCTCCGAGTTTTTGACCAGGTCCTCATACCCGCAGCCCTTGGCACGTAGACGAGACTCACGTAGCAGCTCTAATGCCTTATTGAGATCCCCTTTGTGCAGGGCAATAACCCCTAGACCGTAAATTGTCAATGCCTGTACCTCATCAATATTACCAGCCCGTCGAAGCTTACTAGGAAGCTTGTTAATGAGATCGAGAATCATAGTAAAACAAGCGCTTGCATTCCTCATTGATATTTCAGACATTTCCTTCGCAGAAGTCAATGCTCCATCTGACGAGATTGCTTGCCTTCCTTGGTATTCTTTCACTTCAAGACCTTCGGCCTGTAGATAAAATATGGCTCCAACATTGTAAAACGACATGAGAGTTTCGCCAGCATCGTACCCACTTACTGCCATCCACTCTGTAGAAGCAAGCTTCGTTTGAATTGCGAGGCCAATATCTCCAGTAGCGATGCACAGCGACGCAAACAAATCGCGGGCGTTAAATAACTCGTCTCGAAATGGATGCCACGCATGCATATGTTCGCTCATGGATTTTTCATCGAGAGATAGAGGAATATTAAAATCTTTTTGACCGTTGCTTCCTCTAATGAGTTCTTTCATCTCAGGAGACCGCTTAGCTACTTCTTCCTGAGCCAGCATGAAGTGTACAAGTAAGCCCATCTTTGTCATTTGGGGGTTAATAGCTGACTCCAAGTAAGCCGTTTTCAGTGCAACCCTAAGATCTCGCTGGATCACATGTGGGCGAAGATTATCAGGAATTGTCCTGCCAGAAAGGGCTTGAACATACGCTGTACCAAGCTCGCGATACATGAGTCGGGCCTCCTCGTTCATGCCTAGTTTTTCGTACATTTCCGCAACCTTAAGCTGCAATCCAGTATACTCGTCACTCAGCTCGTGGAGTCCCACTTTATCAGCTTCCTCCAAGGCTTCTAAATAATGCGACAGAGCTTTTCTATAGTTAAGTCCGCCAGCAGCGCCCTCCGCATACAATCCTTCTCGAAGTTTATTGGCTACTTCTGGTGGATAATTGTGCCAAGTAATGTATTTCCAGTACCCATAAATTACGGCAAGTCCGCCAACGAGAGAGTATGCAATATATTTTTTCCGATTAGACTTTTCAGGCGGAGGAAACATGGTGCTTATTCCACGCCGTTGAAAGGTCTTGAGGAAGCCTGATTGTATAATTGCTGAACTCCTCACCAGCCTAGGAACGACGGAACTCCGCGCCGACATTTGTCGAAAAGCGTGAGATATCATTGTTATATAAAAAAAACTGGAGTAATCGGTAGACGAAATTCATATACACAAAAATTAGCAAGCTTTACTGGGAGGTTTGAGGAAATTTCATGCCAAAATAGAAACCCAATGCAGAGGACAAATGTTTCTATAGAAGTTTGCAGCTCGCAGTACTCCCTCGACTTTCAATATTATACTTATTAAGGATTCTGTCCATTGTCGAAGATCTTGGAGGGTTTGGACCACCAAAAAAGTAACTAAATCTTTTTAAATATAAAATCATCATGTCTCAGGACGTACGGCTTGTGCCTACAAGATTTTATTTTTGCGGTAGGAAAATAGCTGCTGTACTGGAATTTACAATGGTTGGCGTAATTACTAAACTGAGCCATACTGTGTCGCTCACTATACGGGAAATGCCATGATATAAGAACACCGCATTTTACTCAAGTTGTTGCCATTAAGGGAACTTCTCTATCTTGGATGAGGCCAATTGCGATTTGAATATGCTGACCTATCAACGCCGTATACTCATAAGGCCGGCTGTCGTAAGACGGACTCTTTTTCATACAAAACCAGGGCATGTCATGCAAAAAGCAAGACAGACACACAGAGTCAAGCACAGCAGTGGAAGCGGAAACGGTGCTAAAGGGACGCCAAAAGATCAATTATCGGGTATTAGGCTATTAATGTCAAAGTACGGTTATTCAGCCATTGGCGTATACTTTGGACTTTCAGTCATAGACTTTGGACTGTCCTTCCTGCTGGTGCATTCAATGGGTAAAGAAAGGATCCAACAGTGGGAAACCCGCGTCAAAACGTTTTTTGGCTTGTCGACAAATGATTCGAAGTCAGACAATGAAGAGTTTGGAAAATTGCAAAAAGACCGGAACGACAAGCAAGATGCTTCCAAGGATGCAGAAAAGAACAGTTTGGGAATTTCAAGTACTATACTGGCAGAAATAGGTGTGGCGTTTGTGCTTCACAAGACTTTAATCTTTTTAAGAGTTCCACTGGCCATGGCTATCACGCCCCCCGTTGTTAAAACTCTACAGCGATGGGGGTTTAATGTCGGGAAGGCGAACTTTGCTAAGACAGGGTCCACAATTGGAACTAAGGCCACTGGTAACCAAAGATTTGGAAGCTGGTTTTTCTAGAGGACATTTCACTACTGAATGAATTAAAAGTTGTATAGGGATTAAAACAAATTGAAACATTAATTACAGTGTGGTTCGCATAACTTCGTAAATGGGTGTCAGTATGGAGAACTACCCTGTAGGAGGAGCTTGTGGGACAGAACGAGAGACAAAGCTGAAACCTTCTTCTACTATTGAAGGCGCTCGCTCATTATTATTATCATTATTATTAATTTCGGCCGCCTCTTGCTGGTTATCGTGTGGTGGTTCAGATAGCAGAGTGTCTAAACGACTGGGGCTCCTTAAATGCCGCTGAGAATGGCTCTCCGACAACTCACTCACACGGTCATACTCGTTTCCATGCCCGTCTTCCTCTTCTGAGACTTCCTGATACACGGGTAGCCGTGAATCTCTAAAATATGCAGGTTTGACATGAGTAGGATATGGCGGAGGAGGATTTGCTACTTCTTCCATCATTCTCGATGGCTGTGGTTGATTTCTATTACTTTCGTTTCCATTCGACGGGTGCCTAAATAGTGACATGCTGAACAGAGGAAACGTGTACCCAGTTCTTGTTCTTGTTGTTGCTGTTGTTGTTGTTGGTATAGGGTCTTCAACTGATCCTCCTGTTCCACTCCCTGCAGGCGATACATGGCCTTGGCTCCTTTCTGGAGATTGGTTCTCGTCACTTGCACGGTTCTCCAGGTCTAAGCGTAGAGCTTCATTACGATTGTAAGCGCGCTTTTCAAGTTTTCGGGCCCGCCGCCTCTTTACCATAATAACCCGCGCTATTAACGCTAATATAATGAGCCCTAGCAACAAAAAAAACAAGTACAGGTATTTCAAATTATTAGAGCCACCGGTATTCTCGGGAATGTCGAGCCTGTAAACTGTCGAATTACCTGTGGACGATGGGTTTGAAACCGTTGCAACAGTGCTAGAAGAGAATATAGTGGTCGTACTAATAGGCGTGGACGTTACCGGTGCACTCGTATGATTTGAAGTTTGCAAAGAAGATGTGGGAATGAAGACAATATTGCGCCCTACCAATGTACCCTTGCTATATGCTAGGTTGCTCTCTGGGTCAGAGAATGCCTGTGTGCTAAGCGTGGTCAGTGATGTCTTCTCCTGGAAAGCCTGACATCGGATGTTGAATAGTAGCATTCCCAGTGCTGCCGGTTGCCAGAGACTCCGCTGGGTCATACTGGCAAATCTATTTGACCTACTAACTAATTGCTGCAGGGAAAGAATGAGATTATATTTGCAACTTAGAACACAAAGGCTACTGTTTTTGAGAAAGGGTCGCGGACTTTTTTATCGGTGAGGTGGCGGTGGATTGGATGATGAGTTGACGAAGAGGGAATTTCAAAACAAGGTATTAGGCCACTTCAAAGTACAGATATCACTTTAAAATATGGCTCGGTCGCCCTTTGAATATAGTTCTACGAACGTGGGCTCTTCGTTTATTCTGCCGTTGGAAACTTCAATGCGCTGTTTCAAATAGACAGGTTTTTAGGGAGTGGAGGATTCTCGGGAAATGAAATTGAATGGTAGAAAAAAATAAAAAAATAAAAAAAAACCCTGTATGAAACCAGGCACGTTGGCTTATTTTCCATTATTCACACCAAATCTGTCACCGGGATCGCTAGGGACAAACATAAACAATACCTATATTTCAGCGCATTACACGCGTCAAACTAAAAGATATTGGACTACTTCTCGTTGTTTTATTCTACGCTTCGTTCTCAAAGAAGAAGGGCGGAATATTATGCACGTCGCAGAATTGAAGAACCAGAAAAAGTCCTGGAGCGTGAATTGAGCAGCTTTATATTGTGAAGCCCTTTTCAATGTAGGCGCGAGGAAAAGGATTGCAGTGATTTTCCTTTTGTCTTCATTGGATTTCTTTGTTACTATAGAGTTTTTAGTGTATTTCATCGATTCAGAGCCGTATGACCCAAGTTCAAGAAGATTTGCTTTCACGGATTCCACAATACTGTCAGTCTATGGGATATCTATGAGTATTTGGACATATAATTGGATTCATAGGCTCTGAACGCCAATTCTAGATAATTCAATTACTGTATTGCGCCTTCAAAGTTATTCTTGGTAAGCAGATGAAATTTGGCTCGAATGAGGATGCACATTAATAGTATTAGATTTGAAATCTCTGGACAAAGATATTACAGATCATGAGAATGATTGCGGTATATTGCAAAATCTTACCTGACTTGCCTTGATAGTTCCATGGAGACTGTGTGTGCGGGTCTAGAAATTACCGATGATACTTTTAATAGCAATTTGCGTCGATTCTGCTATCATTACGCCCTTGTCACTTTGGACACATCTCTTTGCTGGGGAAGAATTACAAAGTTCATAGAGTGCAATATAGTTTGCAATTAGCCTTTTGATTCAAGGGCAAAGTTAAGTTTTTTTTTCATTAATTATACAAGTCTGGGTTCTTGAGACCATGGTTACCATAATAGGGAGCAACTTTTGGTTGTTCCCAGTCTTTCAGCAGCTCGGCTTCATCAATTAGTTTGTACACCTCAACACCAAGAGGTCTGCAGCAAGAAAGCATATCGACTTCAGAGCCCTCCGCTTCACCCCAACCCCATAGTGATAGATCGCCACCTGGGCATGCGGATAATGCACACAAGAGATCAATTTCGGCAAAAAACTCGAAATGATCGTCTTTAGTAGAAGGGCAGGTCTCCATGAAGTACTGTTCCTTCTCGTTCAAGCCAGTGACCTGGAATACATTAAGTACGTCGTGAACGTCAAACTCCGTCAGGCCAAACGGAAGCACCGCGCGTGTAAGATTGGAGTGACAGTGGAAATCCATCTGTTCGCCAGCAAGGAGCGCATCGACATACGGATCGCATCTAGTTCCCAGGAGGTCGTGCACACGTCCTCCCCATTTGTCGGTTCCGTAGTCAGCCAGGGTGTCACTAATAATTGTAGCCAATGGTCTAAGATATGGCAGGGATGACCACAAGCGATCATATGTACTGACATGGGCCTGGTGAAGCTGGCGAGTTCTTGATGCCCAGAACCTTTCTCTTGGGTTGTTTGCATTCCAGATGTTTAGATCACCTACTTGAGGACCCTCGGGAGTAGTTAACCGGCATACATGTCCTGCAGGAACCTTCCAAGCTTTTGCAGATCTAATAGGTATAGTGAACTTGTCAACTAGTACACGACCCTTTTCGACTTTTCCAGTGGCAGCGATGCTATCATAGAACTTCCTGTCAGCATATAGAGGTGATTTGCTAGAGGTTGGCAGATACGCGGGCATGGGGACTTTCTTTTCGTTCTCCAGCTTTTGCTGGGAATGGCTGCAAGTCATCTTTGATGTGGGTTTAAATTCTGTCGTCTAATTTACTTTGACTGATATTTTCAGGAACTACTTGATATCGCAGGTTCTCGGTTCCTTTTATAGCTGACACTCAAACTATTGACGGAAGTCACCTCCTACGATTCCTGTTTGATTTTTATTCATAGAAATTTGCAATTCCAGCGGAGTAGGCTTTCCGCTCCGAAATTTTGTGTTGAGTATCTTAGGTAATCCTTACCATAGTTGACTCAAATTCACCGAGTTCGTTTTTAGATCAACAATGTGCAGGGGACCAGTCGCAGTAGTAATATATTTACTGGACTTGACTTAGCCAGATTTAAGAGAAACAGTGAAGAAGAGTCTTGGCTTTAGTCAAATTAGTGTGATGTTGAGCGGGAAAGGAGTGTCGAGTTCTTACTATCTTCTACTGCACCTTGCCATGGAATTTGGATAAAGTCTGAATAGGACTTGTACTCGAAGAAGATAGATAGAGAGCCTTTGGAGGTTTCGGGGAGTAAGGCCGAATCTAGTCTCTCCAATAGTAAAGAGCAATCTTTCACGATTGATTTAAGAGACTCTATCAAGATCTCTAGCTGATAAACTTTCTTTTCGTCAGAGAGATAGCTAAGACCTAACTCTAAAATCACTACATTTGATTGATATGGAAGTCTTCCTTACCTTGGCAAAAGATTTAATAGACCAGATTTGCTCCTTCCTGGGTATTATTTGACAAAAAAGGTATTCTTGCAAAGTTGAAAAATTGAAAACAATTAGATAAAACATAATAGCTCAGGCAATGATGAAAAAAATTGTATTGTGAGCCGTCACTATGTGAGGATATTTAATCGGTATTTTCTGATGTCCTGGAAATACTCTCTATCTGAGGGTCACTGACAGCTCAAGGTTGTAATTTCTACTCGATGAAAGAACACCAATTTTCAGAAACACACTTTTCTTGGACCCCCACGCATTGTCCTCCACGTTCATAGAATTTTGTATTTAAAGACGAGACGCCGCCTCTAGATGCTACAGTGACTATTAGAGCAGAAATTGGTTTTCTGTTGTCTTAATGGTAGAATATCGGGATTGCAAAAACTTATTTTGATAGCCATTGTTTGTTTCTTTCTATCTTGTGTCACTTCATTTCTATCTCAGCTTTCAGGCGTCACAATCCATTATGAATAGATTATCTGAAGACATGAGGATGCCCACGCCACAGGAATCATTCAGAGAAAAGGCGCATGACTCTTTTGTGCAGTGGGCTCGCGATGTTGGCACCGGGCTAATATGGGTAAGTTTAACTTCAATCGCGAATCTACTTGCCACTAACTCCTTAGGGTATTTGGTACTCTCGTACATTGATATGGAAAAACTATGCAGTTACTATTGCTGGAGAACTCGTTCTCCTTTGCGCTCTTTACGGTGTCTCGTGTTTGCTCAGCTTGACCAGTGTTTTGATTCCCGCTTCCGTAATTTGCATGCTAGCTCTATTTGTAGGACTTCTACTTCTCGAGCTTATCATAGGAACACGCAGAGTGTCTGCGCTGATTCGCGTTATTGAATATGGAACTAGATTCTCGCTCACATGGATCAGTCTATTCTTCACTCCGCCATTCATTTTGCTGCCGTTGGCAGAGGCTGTATCAGTTTCCGAAGCATTCAAGATCGGAGGCGTTTTCCTCTTGGGTTGGATATTTTCCATGACAATCATTGTCTACTTGACATGGGGTCTACAAAAAGTTCTAGGTACTACGAGAAAGTCTTATGTAGAAAATATTCGGGCGGACTATCCTGACAGTGCTAACGCGAGTTCCGCTATTGAGCTAATCTCGACTAACAACTCTGTGATCACTCCCCAGCCTCCTCAGCCTGTCGCTGAAATATCTCGGCCTAACAATCCTGGCATGAACGTACCGTTTGATTACAACTCTTCCGTAGCGGCCACTCTTACAGTCGCGCAAGAACTTCCATTATCTACAAAGTTGGCAAATCGTTCCAAGAGATTTGCTGCTTTTGCGGCGGCCAGCTTCGATTATATTGTGTACTGGGTCATGTTTGTTGTTGGCCTGGGGGTGTATTTTGCCACTGGCTACAACATGGTTGTGCAGCTGGCCATAGTAACTCTTTCCTACAAGTATGCGTTACTAGTTCCACAAAAGTACAAGGTCTACCTTCACCCAATTTTAACTAGTGCAGGTGTATCAATTTTAATCATATATATACTGGCTCTCATTTATGGAGAATCGTTGACCGAGAGTTTACACCGTTTCAAGACGGGCCGCAACTACCTGAATTTATTTACACAAAAGGATGCCCTTCCTGGTGCAGGCGATGTTATATCCACACTTCTTGACACCTCCATTGTCGTTCTTGCGATTCCCATGTACAACTACCGTGCTGATCTTAAGAAAAACTTTTTCCCATTGACCATCCCTTGCGTTGTGGCTGCATTTGCTTCTTTTTTTATATACCCTCCGCTGTGCTACGCTATTGGCGTTTCTAATACTCGATCTTTGGCATTTGTAGCTCGCAGTGTTACACTAGCTCTTGCTCTTCCTATTGTTAACGCACTCCAAGGTGCCGACACACTAGTTGCCGTAGTGGGCATCATGTCAGGGATTCTTGGAGTATTGTGCGGAAGTCTTATATTAGGCAAAAGAGGTTTGCGAGTGCGAGAGGACGACTATGTCACGCGTGGCGTCTCACTCGGAATTAATTCATCTGCTGTTGCCTCGGCGCATCTTCTAGGGTCGGACCCGCGTGCAGCAGCTTTAAGTAGCTTGAGTTTTTTTCTGTTTGGAACAATTCTGATTGTGCTTGCGGCTATTCCACCACTCGCAAACCTTGTAAGATCATGGGTTGACTTGGGACCTCTTTAAATAGTTCAGGTATGCGGTTTCCCGAGGAAAAAAGAACAATCTTACACGTTTAGAAATTTCAGGCTGTTCCTTTTAGTCCGGTGCGTTCTTGGCTTTCAAACATTTGTGTACCACGTGAATTATTCCTTAATTCAGAAACATTTGTAGCCGAAGTAACACTTCTGTATGATGTGAAAATTGCAAAGACCTGCAAGGAGCTCTGTTTTTTTTTTCTTCCTCGTTTGAGAAGTTTTGGGTCTGTCTAAATTAATAATTTCTTCCTGCAGTTGAATTGAGATTTTTGCGCTTATTCCGAATTTTGCATGTCTTATTAAACATATATGCTATTTCCCCAGAATTTTATTTTTGTTTGTTTGCTCCACCCACACTGCCAGAAATTTAACGATATAGACGCTTCCTTTCATATTCTCCAGGGATTTTTTCTCTTTAATTTTTTCAAACTTCACCTGCCAAGAAGGCTACTTCTTTTCGATATGCCAGCTACGGTTTCATCCGGGCGTAATTCCGTCCCTGGGGCGTCTCCCCCAATCTCTCGCCGGCTGTCATTAAGCTCCAAGCTAAAGACACTGTTCACAAGTCAAAGCCATGACCCTTCTTCTGGCCCTTCAGCAAACTCTTCGACTTTAGACATTCAGCAAACTACGTCGCCACAGCAGTCTTCTGGCTCTTCTTCCCTACAGGTTCCTTACTCCGCATCTTCTTCTAGAGGCGCCTTTGCCACTTATCAAGCCGACTCGGCGGTTCAAGATTCAAACCTTTCCTCTTCATATTCCTCCAGCACATCGTCATTATCTGTTAAAGGTGAAGTTTCTTCAGTAAACATACAAAGACCACAAAGTACTTTACTCAAACCAATGGCAGCAGAAGGAGCATCTCCATCTATTAGGCATTCCTATCATGGTTCGCCAGCAAATAGTTCAGAGTTCGGTCCCGGGCGAAGTATGCCTCCCGGAGATGCAAACACGTCTCAAACAGTTCTGGCACCAGAAACCAAAACTCTGTCAAGTTCAGAGATGTCGTCTGAGCATGGGTTAGAGGGTTTGAGCACTAGCAAATATCAACCATCCGAGCATAAACATCACCATCACTTCCACCATCACCACAATAATCAATCTTCAAATGCACAAAACTTAGCCTCGAGTAAAGGGCGGTTTGTTTTGTTGGATGACGAAGCACATCATTGCCACGTCCTGAAGAGCGCCCGCAGACAGGAAAAGCTAGGCGGTATGTTACGAGAGATTCTAGGAACAGGCAAGAAAGTGCGAGACGATGCTGTATCTGCTATTCCTGACATTGGGCTATCGAAAGGACCTAACGATCCATTGTCATTAATGTCGGGACTAGTGGCACAGATTCGAAAGGGTGAGGCTGATGCTGGCCACGTGGTGAAAAGTCAGACCGATGAAGCGTCTTTGTCATTTATTCAAAAATATGGCAAGTGCCAGGAAATCATTGGTAAGGGAGCTTACGGAACTGTGAGAGTGGCACATAAAATCGATCAAGACACGAAGTGTGAGATTCTTTACGCAGTGAAGGAGTTCAAGCGACGGAGTCAAGAGTCAGAGAGCCATTTCAATAAGCGGTTAACCTCTGAGTTTTGTATTTCGTCGTCGCTTCATGATATTAACATTATCCACACACTGGACCTTATGAAGGATATCCGAGGAGAATATTGCCAGGTCATGGAGTACTGTGATGGTGGTGATTTGTACTCACTGGTTCTGGCTAGTGAGGAAGGGCTTCAGATGGAGGAGGCCGACTGCTTTTTCAAGCAGCTTGTCAATGGCGTTGTTTATATGCACTCCATGGGCGTGGCTCATTGCGATTTAAAACCGGAAAACCTGCTTCTTACTTGCAACGGAGTGCTAAAAATTTCAGACTTCGGAAACGCTGAATGTTTTCGAATGGCATGGGAAACCGACGTCCACATGTCAACAGGAGTGTGTGGCTCTAGACCATATATCGCGCCTGAGCAGTTTCGCGAGAAGGAGTTTGACCCTCGGGCTTCTGATGTCTGGGCTCTTGGTGTTATTTTCATGGTAATGCGCACCGGTTCGTATCTTTGGCAGGCTGCAATTCAAGACGAGGACGTTTATTACGAAAAGTACTTACAGGGACGTCGGAAGAAAAGTGGTTACGAACCTATAGAATCTCTGAAAAGAGCCAGATGTAGAAATGTGATTTACTCTGTGCTGGATCCAAATCCTGGGCGCAGAATCAACGCCAAACAGGTTCTCAACTCGGAATGGGTTAGAGGGATCCAGCTCTGTAAATGCGGAGAACGAGGATATTAATGAACACAGAGAGTTTGGGTACTTTTAATAAGCATGAAACGATAATAATGATAAAAAATTCAAGTGTATTAACTACAAAAGATACATGCTATCGTCAACATAACCTTCAGATACCTAGAAGTCATTCTATTAGTCCAAAATTCTATGCAAACTATTTTTAAAAAATGTTTAAACATTTCCAAGGCAATTATTTCACTGTTTCAGATACCACGTTCTCAACACAAGTCAATTTAGACAGGGATAACTGTAATATATAAAAATTTTTTCATCATTGTATGTGAAAATGCCAGTTGTCTCAATATTAAAGCGAGAGACGAAAAAAACTCTTACCAGTAAATTCATTTTGTAGATGCCTACCCCGTCTCTAGGGGTTGTCGAACATTTGACAAGTAGTAAAAACACTGGATGAAACCTTTTTTATATGAAATATTCTGATCTTGTTACCCTGCTTCAAACACCTAACGAAAATTAAAATTGACCTAAGGTCTAAGATATACTTAGTCGGTCCAAGTTCTTCCAGCTAGAAAGTGTCCCAGCCAAATAAAGGAAGAGCATAGACCAAGAACTATGAGGGTTTGTGCCAGCCGATTGCTTTATCTATAGTCTATTGCAATGTGTTTTTGGCTGTATATGCCAAAACCAACTCCAAATTGATTTCGTGTTCAAGACTCATATCTAGCGGTTATTCGTAAGATTTAGTTCTTTATCACGCTGCTCCTAACATTTTCCATGCCGGGGGAAATAATGGTTTTATGAGCTTTTGTTCATGCATGGACCTTGAAATGCTTTCTGTTTTAGCTCTTTGAAAAGGATTAGCTTTCTATATTCTCTTCTCGTTCTCATCCTCACATTCAACCTTCTATTAAATTTCTCTTTTTTACTATTTGTGGTTAATGATATCTCATGAGTTATGCGGTACAAACTCGTCGTTGATTTCTTAGCGACACTCCTACCTCAACTGGATGCGGGCTCGTAGGCTTTGTATGGCGTCTGGAGTAATTATGCTCCAGGAAACATTGCTGAATCCTTTTGACTTGAGCATGTCAGTGCTTAAACGTCTTTTAGCTTGATGGAATACATTATCGTTTAGTATCCGGGGTTTCATTTGTCCACTTTGCAAATTTCCTGCGTTCCTGCTTTCCTACGTTCCTGAGCTACCCATGTTACCGTCAAGCAAGACAACGAATAGAAGACTGAAAGTCTTTGACTTAGCTTCAAGTTGCTGCTCATTATATTTGCCTTTAGCCGCCTTTTCAAACCACGTTTTGCTTCTACTCCCTTTGATTTTTGATCTGTCGATAATTCTAGCTCAACCTGGCTTTATGTTTCGTTCGCCCGATACTTATTGACATACTCCCCAATCGTCTTGATTCACTGGAAATTGCACCTAAGTCGCTCCAGCCCACTCTTTCTTGCCTGCCAGTATGCTCTCATTAGCTCTGTTTCTAGTCACATGCCACTCTATTCTCTTTGCCATATGTTCTCCTTACCCTGGCATAAGTACGCCAACGCTTTGTACATATAAGGGTAAGGGTTGAAAATTTTCACGAACGGTATTTTCCTCTCTGAAATGCGAAAAAAATGCACCTAGAAATTTGACTGCGAAAATTAAAAAAAAACAAAATAAATAGAGATATTGAAACCGCCCCTCAGAAACCTCAGCATCGAAACGAGGCCAAAGTTATTTGAAAGTGCGCAAAAAGAGCTGTAACTTCTGGCGTGCTGATATCAATAATACCAGGTACGCCTGTTGCGGACTTCTCAGCCAATTTTTCACCGGTTGCTACGCGTCTCGGCCAATCACAAAAGTTGTCCCATACGTGTCCCCATACCCAAATTGTGTTACGGCCATTTGCACCAAACTTGTCCCATCAGTGTTTCAAACGGACTCGAACAGCTTCTCCGACTTTTACTCTGTTAACTGGGCCAGCACCTGACCTTTGTATTTTTCAACGCTAGTTGTTTCGCAACGCTTGGTTTGTGCTGTTGCAACTTCACCGGGACTTTCACTTCCTGGCTACACCTGCGCTTTTGAATTACACTTTCTGTCTGTTATACCCTAAACCTGAAATATTATGGCCAACCCGACTTCGCTATCCTCAAACTCCAGCTCTGCAAGATTTAGGCAACGGAAAATCAGTGTTAAACAGACTCTTCAGGTATTATGGCAGTCCGAAATTCCAGATCTTGAAGATGAACAGCAACGGGAGCTTCAGCAAGTTGAAACTGGTGTTGAAAAGGGAGAAGAAGAGGTAAGTTCATCAATCACTTGTTGTTGACTTAACACTAAACACATAAAACATAGGAACATCATCTGCAAGCCGCCATTAATGCATCTATTGCTGCTAGCTCTGGTGCCAAGGTTGAACAAGTTTACATCCCCACTCCCGATGCGTCAAAAGTATGGAAAGATTACTCAAAGTACTACAAGCGCGATTTCGCCGAACCGAGCACTTATATTAGGTTATCAGCGACGGTCGAAGAGACTGCAGGGTATTCATACTGTATGGACGAGGTTGACGATGAGTTTTTAAAAAAATTCAACAAAGGCCGGGCCGTGCCTTGCACTGAGGACGAATTTGAAATGATTATGAGCAAGTTTGAGGAAACAATCGAAGAAAAGCAGCCATTTTTAAGCATGGATCCTTCACAGGTTTTGTCTTTTGAAACAATAGAGCCGATGATTATTGCGCAAATTCAAGAATCGGAGAATGATCCAGCAAATCCAGAATTTCTTCTCTCCTTAATGTCGTCTCGTCGCAAAAAGTCTCGGCACCCACGAAAAGGTACCTTGACTACATTTAAAGAGTTTGGCGGGTTAATTTACCCTCATTGGAAGGAACGTAAAATTGAGCGGAAGGGAAGACAGATTGGCCCTACACTCAAGTTTGAAGATAGTGAAAAGGATGACGGAGACCCTTATGTTTGCTTTCGACGGCGTGAAGTGCGGCAAGTACGCAAAACGCGTCGAACCGACTTGCAAAGCTCAGAAAGACTACGCAAGATGTTGAGCGAGATGGAGTGCGCCAAACAGTTAATGGAAATGGTAGTTCGGCGCGAAACCAAAAGGAGGGATGCACTAGAAGTGGAAAAACAAATCTTTGAGAATCGGTGCAAGATGAAAGATCTTAAACGCAGCCTCAACATTCGGGAGGACGATGAGGATCTGATTGCGCACAAGAAACGCAAGAATGTTGCGCCTGCTAGCAATCAAGCTGCAGAAGGAGCCAAACCTGCAATCACCGATGTTCAGGACTCAGTTAAAGCTGTACTGCAACAGCAGCCGGCTGTCGATACCACTAACACTAATTCCGCACACCCACTTCACCAAGTTCCTCCTAATGTTCGACTACCGGCAAGTAAAATTCCAGATATGGATCTTGTATCTTTAGAACACGTTGCATCTGAAAAGGAGAATGCTATCAACTCTGCTGTGAAAGATAAACTACGTGCGAGGGCTGGTGCAGACAAAGATTGGGTTAACTTTACCGATAATCCTCACATCCCATATTGTGATTACTTTGATACTGACGGCAGTAGTCGAAATGCCTTGGAAATTATCCAGCCCCGACACGCAGCTTTTTCATCAATTGCCACAGAATACCCTCCCATGCCGGACAAGTACTTGACCATGCCGTTATCCTTGTCGAATCAAGATGAGAATTCACAGTTGGACAACCGGTCATATCTTATGAGTGCGGAATTTACAGAAGATGGGGACTTGAAAGTTTTGTCGAGATCCTTGGATCAAGAAGTGCCGCGGTCTCCAGGTGGCTATCGTATTCCACGAGGTACAAGTGTTTCACTTCGCAAGCGTACAGGGCGAGGTGGCCGTATTATGGTTGACCGTAAGGCCCTTGTGCGACGGCCGAGAGGAATTGACAATGTTTACGAGTACAACGAAGATGCTCTTAATGATGAGTTGACTTCTTGGGCGAGTCTTTCCACATTCGGCTATAATAAGGGTTTTGACCATAAGGAAATAGTGACTCGGTTAGAACGTCTGGATGATCGATACAAGTTTGACTCTGACGTTAATTTTGATGGTATGGAGTATCCCGGCAGCGATCCTAGTAGGTTGAATGGAATATCTGAGGAAACACAGAGTATTAGGTTCGGGTCTATGCTTATGTCAAAAGCATATGATTCATACTGGGATGCGTATAAACAGAGGCAGCAGCAGCTTAGCATGATGCACAAGATGCTTCAACAGCAACAGCAGCAGCAGCAATATCTATTACAACAACAACAACAACAACAACAACAACAACAACAACAACAACAACAGCAACAGCAATCTGCCGAGTTGCGTAATAATTCACAATTAAAAGATGTAATCTCATCTGACGAACCCCAAAGTGGCCGTAATCAAGTTGCCGGTCAAAAAAATTCTCATGAACCAGTTACGGCATACACACAATTGCAGCCACATTTACCCTCTAATATTTTGCCGGCGAACAATAATTCTGTACGCCGGCTTGCTATGCCCAACGGTAATAGTAACAAAAGCAATAATAATAATAACGCTCAGATTCCACTTTCGGGAACAAGCATAAACATGGCTAGAACTGGGGCAATGACTTCTTCACAAGGCCAACGACTTCCTCCAGGATATGATGGACTAAGCATACAAAATAAACGACCTATTAGTGGCGCATCTTTATCAGGAGATGCTAATTCTCAATTTGGCGCCTTGAGCAAAGCAGGAATATTAGGTGGGATTCGCGGAGGAAATGGTGGTGGGATTGTTGGACTAGGAGTCAGTGGCAGTAATAGCAACGGAGTTTTGAGAAATGTTCCAAAACAAGTTGTTTCTCAGTTGAATGGTCAATAAATGTGAGTTTTGACAGAGATTTTTCTTTATATTTATTAGACTTGATGACCGTGATTAATCTATAATGTTTATGGTTTATGCACATGTAAGTGCAATCAAATTATTGCAGGCTTACCTTAGTCTTTAGTTATATCAATATCTTTTTGTGTTTCAGCTTGAGGTGTCTTACTTGGGGATCCGCAATGGAGCAATGTGCCATTTACTTGCTTGAGTGAAATCTGATTGAACGAGAAACAACCCTCATGTGCTTGGATCAAATCCAAGAGAAATCTAGCGCCATTGCTCATTTGAGAATTACCATCATATAGTGCAATTCAATTGCATCCTGCAGAAGGTCTGTATCAGACAAATAGTTAGAACAATGTCTTCTTTTATGTTATATAGTCTCCCTTTTAGATAGGATATTTTACATGGGACAATAAACCGATTTATCATCATCACAGAAAGAGGATGAGGGATATGGCCTAATGGAAGGCGCTTCTTAACCAAAGTAAGTTGATGATAATCTGTCTGTCACGTTGGGTGCCGGGTTCGATCTGGGAGGTTCACGGTCTGCCTATAGGGTAAAGACAACAATGCGAAAAACAGGACCCTGATCGATCCTGCGGGGGGCCAAAAGGCGGCCCAGAAGGGCTGGGTCTGGGAGAGTAAGTCTTACCCCACGGTAGATTTCGACTGACACAACGAAGTAGCAACCTAAATAACCCGGGAAGAAGAAACAAGCACCATGGCGCTACCCAGGATCTTACCTATAATACTTGGTATGGTACAGACCTGAAGTAGGATATGGGAAGATGATCGACTATATAACTATAATATACCTAACATAACTAAGAGTAAGAATAAACAGATATATCATCATCATCATCATCAGACTTTTAGTAGCATCCAGTCTTTGAACTCCTTACCTTTGCGAATTACTGGTCCTCACCATTGGTTACTAAAAAGGATGTGGTACTTTTTCTGCTCGAAGGTTTCGGAAACTACGTCGAATGCAAAACAAGCAGAGGGATGAGCATCTTTATGTAGTTCTGTATATATTGTAGAATGCACAAATGAATAATTGCCGTGAGATGAGACGAAGTTACTGCTGGTCCTGCATGCCATTAAATATACAAAAAAAAGTCCTTAGTATTCCTATATATATAAAGGTTGGCTTTCGCTGATTTGAAACAAAACTTCAAACAAAAAGTTAGGCTAAGTTTAATTCAAAATCTTTTTGTCCTAGATTTTAAACTCGCTAGGGATTTTTTTAATTTTCGATATCCTCAAACGAAAAAAAAAAATCCACAGAATTTAAATTTAATGGCACTGAAATTCTCTTCTCCTTCCTCCTCTTCCTTTTCTTCTTCTCCATGTTTATCCTCTAAACTCCCGCCGTCCTCAACTTCAACTTCAACTCCGACTCCTATCAAGTCTTTGACTCGTATTCAATCGTGCTCTTCACATTTGAACAGACTGATAGAGGCCAAATACAATCCAGAATACTATCATCATTGTAATCATTTACATACTTTCAAACCTTCATCTCACCTACGATTTCCCTCAACAACTGAGTCGTACGCTCCAAATCTTACAGGTATGTAAATTGTCCCTTTTAATTCCACACGCACACCCGCAAGGTCTGGCTGTTTAAAAGCAAGGGAGGCTCCCCACGGTGACTAGCCTGCTGGCCCACAACCAGTGCCAACGGCTAACTGCCGCCTGCCCAGCCAGACTGTTCGTTTCATGTTGTTTTAATCTAAAACATTATTACATTTCCCTGCGCAAATCACTAACAAAATGAAGGCCGAATCAGGAAATCCCTTACCCGCAAAAGTCCCAAGATTAATCTCAATTTCTGCCACAAAAACAATCACAAATATAGGCTGAAAACTAATCCCAGCCACAAAGCCAGTTTCTGTTCCTCACCCTTCGCTTCCTGCAGTTCCCAGGGTCCCCCTGAAAGAGATACTAAGACCTTCTCGACGTCAAATCCTTTACCTCCTTCGTTTGTAGGGAGTACTGACTTAATCCCACCGGTACTTGGCTCATATTCAGAGGAGCCACGCAACTACCACCTTGATCCTTGTTGGACTACACTACAACAGATTTCTTCGAATTCCAACGAAACGCCTAAGGCTTCATTTTTAATGCCCACCATTGCGTCTCCCCCGGTCGTAAATACGCCCGTTAATCCTTCTTTCATCTCCGCGCAAACTAAATCGAGGGATATGGATCAAACTTGTAATACTACCGACGAAAGTCGCCAGCGCCATCGTCCTCCTATGCTGAAGCTCGGCGCTCAGGCAAAACCCTCGGCCAATGGACCTAGTAACCTTGCCAGCGTTAACTTGCCCAACCTCAATAGAAACACAGCTACTACGACAACAACATTATCTGCTACCCCCTCAAATGCCTTGTTCCCTGCCCTTCGTACCCCAAAAGACATTGTTCTTCAAGATATCACACTCCAATGCATTTCTCCGGCTCTCCCTTCTTTCGGGTCTACTGTTATGGACGCAATGGCTCGCAGTAAAACAATACAGGAAGAGCAGCGAAAGCTTATTGCACAGCGCCTGCGTGATGAGGATGATGAGGATGATGAAAGCGATGAGGAAGATTATCACAGCCACCTGCGTAAAGGTATGTCGAATCATCCTTCTCCTGAGTCCTCAAACCCCCCAAGTTCTGCTTGTGAGACTGACAACAAAGAGGCCGCTACGTCTGGTGCGAAAACTGCTGATTCAGGCAATACCCACAGAGCTAGCTTACCTGCCGATCTCCCGTCGTCGTCTGTTCCTATGCAAAAGCCTGATATTATTATCTCAGAGTCTGGAAACATTATAATTGAAGCCGTCTCAACGCCTACTGAAGCACGTCCTAAATTTCATTCTGACAAGTCTTCCATGACCACTTTGAAGCGTAAAGCCCGTCCAGAAAGTATTGAGCTCTTTCCCTATACCCGAGGGCCCTCCATTCGATCTGCACCCTTGCGACATGCTCCATATAGTCCTAATGCTGCACACCCACGTCCACAACAGCCCATGTTTAGACGTCCTGGTGCTCCTATGCAAAGCCCTGTAAAGTCTGGTAACCTTGCATCTACCTCTCATAGAAAAGTCCTGCCCACTTTTAGCCAGCAGTTTGCGGTTTACCCTAGACCCGGTGTGAGGGGCCAGTACACAGCAACTCCACTAACTGCAGTACCTGGCTCTCACAAAGGTGCAAGGTCTTCCTCTACTTGGGCTTACTTTGCAAAAAATTCCGACCCACCTTTCTACAAGCCTCATCGACGTTCCTCCATCGAAGAAGAAGATGAAGAAGAGGAAGATGACGGTCGGGATCCTGAAGATGCTGCACTTTCTGACGATGACGAAACAGTCCATAAGGCAGAAAACAAACGCAAAGTTGTAAAGACAAGCTCAGAAAATAAGTCTACTACAGTAGAAGGACCAGAGGATGAAGAAGACGATGACATGGAAGCGCGAGCCATTGGTGAAGAAGATGAATTAAAATTCCGACGCCAAAAAAAGCGCAGAACTTTACAAGAAGGAGTCGGTCAAATTCTTCAAGCAGCAGCCGGCCTTGCTAGTTCGAAGGAGGGATATATGAGCAAAAAAGTAACCCTGAATGGCCAAGGACAATTGAAAGCTGAGCAATTAAAGAAACAGCGGTATCTTCAATTGTGCTCTGAGCTCTGGGATCTCGTACGTTCGTAACCTTTACTCTCTTTTCACACCATGTTTTTTTTTTCTTTGTTTTTCTGTTTTTTTCTTTTTTTGCTTAGTGTTTTTATACGGTTAAAGTTAAATGGTGAGTCGGTAGTTGTAATTTTATGAACTGCGTAATATCCAAGTCATTCAACTATACCAGTGAAGAATAGTCCATTTGCTCTATAATTGTGGACGAAACTTTTTGCATTTCTTTCATTTACGTGTCGTTCCCAATTTACGCGTGAGCTTAATGCGGCACCACTTTGCCAAACTCGGTAACTCACGCGTGTAATTTTGTCTAAATCAAAACAAAAACACTCACTCTTTTTTCCCCGTTCCTAAACCTCTCTCACTCTCTCATTCACTTCTTTCTCAATTTACATGTTCTTTGGCTAAGTAAAAATGGCCTCGTCTCCAGCTACACCTAGGCATAATGATCTACTGGATGTTGCTACACCTTCTTCAGTTAAAAAGACGCGGTTTTCTGATGTGCTCACTTCTACTCCATCTCTGTCCCATACTTCAGTCCCGCGCAAATCAATCTTGAAAAACTCACCAACCCGGCAGCAGCAATCTGAAAATATACACACTGGATTACCAGCAAGGCGGCGCAAGCCTCTTTCTACTGATTTTCCGCTACAACTGAAGGGCATGGCGCTTCTTTCTGCAATCTACTCATGTACCCTTGATCTTTCCAATATGCCTTCTTTGGACACTGTTGTTGCAATTGTATGCTCATCTCTTCTCAACTTGGACTCGTCGCCCAATAATAATCCTTTGCATGTCTATGGAGCATTTTACATAACATTGAGGTCGCGCAAGGCGTTGTCAACCTCAACATTACTTATTTCCAAAAGCGAACAAATCCTCAAGTTTGCTCGTCGAGATTTGCTTGCCGCAGAAGCCGACGCAAAGCACGATAACTTGGCTACTAAACGGATCTCGTTAATTATCCGCTGCGTTGACTATCTCATGTTTATACGTGAAATTGCAGAAAAGTTAGATACTGGTCTTGTAAAGTGGTTTTTTAGTCATGCGCTACAGGCCCTAGATGATCCGGCATCTCCAAAGGTATGTTACTAAAGGATTTTGACATATTCATACTAACTGAATTCTAGTCAATAATTGGCGGATATTTTCACCTTTTTTCAAATCAACATGTTCCAAGAGCAGTTACCCCTCAAATCGTTGCCTCTTTTCTCTCAATAATCAATAATAGCACACGTTTCTCCACGCAGAATCTCATATCCGAATCTCTCATCATATTCCGCGTGCTTATTCAGTCGTCATATTCAGTACTTGTTCAGCGACCGCAGGACTGGCTCCCGCGTACCATTTATTCACTCGTCGATTCCAACATTCAAGTCCGCCAAAAAGCATTTCTAGTTCTTCAGGAATGCCTAAAACGACCACGCGATAACCGGATTCCTAAAACAATTGTTCAAGTTTTCCGAAAACCACTTGACAATACTGGTGCATCTTCTATCAGGCTCATTGACATGTTTGAAATGGCTTTTGAGGACTTTTTTAAAACCTCTGAGGATGCACGCGCTGCTGCTCAGCTTTGGTCTACCATTTTGCATCTTATGCAGTCATGGGGGCCCAATGAAAATGAACGATTTGAATCTTGGGAACACTACAACAACTGGATCGGAATAGTTCAATCAGCATTTGAAAAAGGAAGCCCAAATGTTCAAGGATATATGCTGCAAGCCTGGCGGGATTACATTTACACATCCGCCGAGTTTCCACTCTCCTTAGAAACTGCAAAACAGCTAGCTGATTCCTATATTGGCGATAGTACGAAATCCATTGTCACACTTACAAGACCTCTGAGATTACTTCTTTCGCCAAACACGGCTGTTGCCGAGCAGGCTGAAGATTGTTTTTTTCGAATCTTGTACTCCTGCATGAACCCGTCATTCACCTCGATAACCCCAGCCGAGCTTGACGTGCTGTGGACTGATGTTGTTGAAAATTGCATACGCCTGTACCTCAAGGACGGAGCGCAAGCGTCCCGTCGACAAGTTCGCTTATTAGAAATTTTGGGAAGATTGTTTTCCAAGCAGCAGGCAGTAACATCTTCGTCAGTTTCGACATCGCGGTGGCAGATCGGCAAGATTTTGGACGATAGTTTTGATATTACGGATATTCCAGCCCTGCCTGCACAATGGGTACGTGCGAAATCGCATATTATCGTGGCAGCGCTACTAAATAATGTATTTCCACAAGTGGATTTAAACTCCAACGATAATAAACCATGGCCGGCAGTCTGGTATAATTTTGTAACCCTCACTTGCCAGCAAATGCATGCCGTAAGTCGTGAAAAGACTAACAATATAATTGCTATTGCTGACAACCAAGTGATGTCGAAAGATAATTACAATGTGCTACGGACAATTATGAATGGAACAGTTCAAATTCTTGAGCAATTGAAACAGGGACATAAGTCCGTTAACGATTTGTTGCTACATTTAGTGGACGTATGTGAGCCCGTACTGAACCAGCTGTTGAGAGATAAAGTTGTTTTTACAGCTACCTCGAATGGCCCTTACATTGTGAAATGCTCACCGGCAGATTCGGCAACAAATGCGCCTTCTTTACATACCACCAGTTCCAGTACTGATGATACATTTGACGTTAACCCTTTAGTTCTGCTTTGGACTATTGTCATGAAGTTTACACAAAAAATGGATCATTCAGCAGGGATACCAGAGAATAATTTGGCATGCATGAAGCTGATTTCGTTGTTGCTACCGTCAACAGAGAATCAACTGATATCGGATCTTTCTACTGTGCTTGTCAATACCGTCTATAGCCCAGGGTTTGATATTGATCCTTTATGGAAGTATTTTGCGGCCAATTCTGGTATTGGTACTGAAGATTCTTCCTTGGTGGACGATATCCAGCTGGAAACTGTAAACAACATGATACGGCTACACATTTTAATGAAGTCTCCCGTACGGATGGTGTCTGAAGGTGGTTCAGAAGTTTCAATACAAATCTGGGCACGCTATCTTGCGGTCTATACTAATACTTGTTTTTCGCGGGATAAGGACATCCAGTTTTTCATGCGAGATGTTATTGGCATTTACTGCAATGATATTTTGAATAGCATTGGAAGCGGTATACAAAGCGGGCTTCACACACATGGTACCATTTTGTATCATTTTGTGGCTCGCTTGCTAAATCTTAGGAAGGCCAAACCTCTCTGGGATACCCTTTCTCCATCATCGAGCTGGGATTCTTTTTTTGGACTCATAACGGCTATAGTTAAGTCTTTTCACCAAATTTCACTAATTGATGATGAGTGTACTAGCTTGGCTATTAATGTACTGGAGTTCATGTGGTCATTACTTAACTATGTTCATACACTGGATGTTTTACCGACTCAACTTGTACACGAATTTGTGATGCTTGCAAAGCACATGACCCCTTTGGCATCAGTTCTACCTGATCTCCGTGACCGCGCTATGCAGACTTATCTGGCATACTTTAATGATTTTGAAATGATTGCACCAGTACAAACTTTGAAAACAACGGTAGAAGTTGTCCCGCAGCAGTCAAAGCAGTCAGGAAAAAAACAGAGAAAGTCCAAGTCAAAGCAACAGCAGAAGAAAATTATTCAATTCGACTACGAATGGAGTGAGCAAGCCTACACTTTTGTTCAGGCATTTCTTTGTGGCCTCTCTCTTAGCCTGCCTTCTGCGTCAATACCAAATGAAGATGATGGATTTTCACTAGAGAACGCTGTGGCCCTTAGTTTTAGGCTTACTCTTGAGTCCTTTATTGAGCGGCATAGTGTGTCATCTGTTCCTTCCCAGTTCCTTCAAGCTGCAGATAATAGGACTGAAGGATTGGGTGTCCGGTTTTTGACCGACAAGCAAGTGAGCATTGCATCGCTGTATAAGACTAAATTGTCAAGACCTCCTAGGCTTTTAGAGAAAGCGCCATTTAATGAGAAAGGCAGCACAAAGGTAAATGCTACTCTTGCTGAACTACGGGAAAAGGATAAGTTTGTCAATGGGATTGATGGGGGTCAAAGTGCTCTTGAGGTAAATGACCCTGAGAAACCTGTATTGATGAATCAAAAAATCCAAGGACCAGAAGCTGTTGAAAAAGTGTTTACTGTGAATGAAACCAACTGTATAGATGAGGTTACTGGGGAAAAGGCGGTGCGGCCCGAAATATCCAAGGCAAGCAAACCGGCTGAAAAAACAGAAAAAATGAATTTGGAAGTCGAAGATGAAGTATTCGAGGATGCTTTAGACGGGTCTCTTGATAGCGGACAGGCTGGAAGACTTTATGAAAATCAGGATACACAAATTATTACTCCAACGACTCCGCCTGTCAAGGAAGCACTTCCTCGGCCATCACCCCTTGCTGTTATCGATGTTTCGCCATCAGTTTCACCGGTTGAAACACGAAAACGAGTGCCATCTCGCATATCAGCCACAGCAGAGAAAACTCTGTCGCTGGGCGGCCCCAATATTGTTGTCCCTGTTAAGGAAAAACTAAAAGGTCGAGCTAGATCAGCATCGCTTACTCTTTTGAAAGTTCAAGAGAAGGAAGGACGTGCGACTCCCACGGTTGTGGAACTCTATCAGCAGCAAGAACGATTAAGCCCTTCTGATGAAGATAAGCAGGCAAACACGTTTCTTAAATCTACGCCTGTATCATCGTCTACACCTACTAAGAACACTAGTAGCACTAGCAAAAACAAAACAGCCAGTAGCCCAGGTTTAAGTTTAGAAGATAGTAGTCCGGCGATTTTAGCCCACAAACAATCAAACGTCGAACAATCTCTAACAGTTGAGGTCCCGCTCGATATTAGCTCTGCAAATGTTTCAAAAACAAGAGGTGTTGGCCGGTCAAAGAAGGGCATTTCAAAGTCACCTTTTTCAGTCCCGGCTCGCCGTACTCGCAGCGGGAGAGGTCGTGTTATACCAGAAGCAGTATTATCTACGCCTTCTGATGAAGCCGTCGATGCCACTTCCGCAAATGAGATCAAGCAGCTCACGGTTAGTACTTCAGCAACTCCGGAACCTACAGCCGCATCTCCTACCATACCAGTGTCCGATGCTAATGGTGGCAAACAGAAACGAAAGAGAAATGACTTATCTTGGACTGGGCGTAAGCGAACCCGAAGTAGCATGTCTTCCTTTAATGAAGAACTTGTTGTCGTGGATACTCAAGAAGATGATGTGAACCCTCAGTCTCGACCTGAGAGCGCATCAGTTGAGCTTATTCCTGAAATAAACATGACAGATAGAATTGACGTGGATGATGAAGTTGAAGGGAAGAACGGCCAAGACCTGGCGAACGTTCAGAAGGAAACGCATGAGCCTGTTATTTTTCAAAAATCGACGCCTGGGATAGAAAACGATAGAATCAACACTTCTGAGTTGCCCTTAAAGAAGCCATCACTCGAAACCCATACAGACAATTTAATTAAAGCCCTAGAGGCATACACCACTATGTCAAAAAATACATCGTCACCGTCGTCCATTCGAACTGAAAACGCTTCTACTACCTTTGATAGAACCCAAATCTTTGAACTTGAAACACGACTAATGCAAGCGTTGATGCAAACTCGAGCAATGGCAATGATAAGTGAGACACGAGAACGCTCAAACATGTAAAATGGGTTATTTGAAGGATTTATTATTCCATTTTTTTTCTTATAAAAAAAAAGGGGAGGCTTTTATTAACGAAGAATGACATTATCAGTCTTCAAGTACTTGTGTGTTACAAACTAACAAGTATAGACCTCTAAATGGCATTAGCTATGATTTGCATTATTATCTTTTTTATTATTATTTCATTTATTACACTATTTAGCACCTTTTTTTTCTATTAAAAATGACAGTTATTTACACAAAATGGAAAATCTACTTTCTCCAAAGAGTAGGAATAATAAATGAAAAATGGGGGCATATAAATAAATTCTTATACGAAAGTTTCATTGACAAGTATGTAATTCAAGCGTTTGCACGGACAACGCCAACAAGCATCTCTGTACCGGCTACCACACTATCAATGACTGCAATACCAGGCCCCACTGCTTTTCTGATGGCTTGATCTAGCCCTGATAATCCTGCGCACCCCAGCACCAAGGCAGTTGCACCATGATTCTCAACTGCATCTTTTGCACACTCAACCAGCCGAGCTTGGACCTTTTCCACTGGCAGTTCATGAATTTCCAATACTCCAAGACCTGTAGAAAACGTACCCGCGTACGGATAGTGGGACCCTAACAATCCCAAAACCGCATCATCGAGCAGTTTCTCCCAGACCTTTGCAGTTGTGACAACTGCAAATTTGCCCCGGCCCAATGCTAGTGAATGCAAAACTGAGGCGTGGAATATCCCAAGAACTGGTTTCGTTGTGAGTTCTCGTAGCATATGTACGAGGGGATGATCTGAGTAGCAAGCAACGAGAAATGCATCATGAGCGTCCAGCATAGGCTCCAAGTGCGAAAGGCATGCTGCTGCGGAGGATATACTAGTCGTGTATGAATCAATTTGAGCTGGTGCCATGGCAGTCCTTGCTGTATCTAAGTTGTTAGACGACGGGCCCGTAAAGAATTTGTATGTAAATTCTGGAGCTGGGTCTAGAATATCCATAAAATTCTGGGTTATGGATTGAGAAGAATTTGGGTTGATTATAAGAATTGAGGGCATCGTTATTCACCGCTCTTAGAGCTTGAGATAGGAAGTATTCTCTTGAATTTAAAGGTGCCGAATCAGAGGGATGATAACAAAAAAAAAAAAAAAAAAAGTAACAAATTTCTGAGTTTAAATACGGGGGACTACAACAAACAAAGAAACAAAAACACAAAATTTCTTACCCCGTTGGTGTGTTCGCCTGTATCTCTTATTGTTTTTTAATTTAAAATCTTCTCTTTTCTCCTTTTTTCTCTTGCCTGTCTCAATTGTTATTGCTTGGGCAAAATTACGCATCACC
>JAKVQY010000130.1:0-24952 GCA_030463045.1 Geotrichum macrosporum
GGATAACTACCCGACATTTAGCACGAAACCAATCGAAAAACTTGGAGCTCTTCAAGATTTAAGTTATTTATTTGTTCTCACTGATGGTACGGTTAGCATATATGATCTCGACAGTTTGACTTTATACGAGCGATTAGACCAAACAAAAGGGGCTACTACCTTTTCTGTAATTTCAGGAATATCGGGTGCAGAGGATCTTGCCCCAGCAGTTGTGTCACGGCTACTTGTTGCAAACAGGCGGCACTTACTTTGTTACGAATGGCGCGATTCAGTTTTTACAAAAATGAAAGAGCTTTATTTGCCGGATAGAATTAAAAGTATTACATTTTTGAGTCCAGACAAAGCTATATGTGGTCTAAAATCTGACTATGTAATTGTCGATATCCCTGGAAGCCAGGTTACAAGTATAGCTCTTCCCGGGACTCATGGCACATCTTTTGCATCTCTTGGTTTCCACTACATGGGCCTCGGTGGCAGCCAGTATACACCCCACTCTGTCAAGGTTTTTGACAACACCGCTCTATTGGTGAAAGACGCGTATTGTCAATTTGTTGATGCTATGGGTCAGTTAATTGACAAACCTTTGGATGCATGGACTTCCGCTCCCGAGCTTATAGGCTCTTCTTACCCATTTTTAATTTGCATTTTTCCTAAGCACATTGAGGTGCGGAATCCCGATACACTAACTCTTCTTCAAAAATTGGAAATCCCTGGGGTTAAATTCCTTAACGATGGGAAACTCACGTACATAGCGACTTTTCACGAAGTGTATAGTTTGCGCGGTGCTGATTTGAAACATCAGATTCGCCAGCTATCAGAGCAAAGGGGACAGCTATCAGAAGCTATTAATCTTTTGACATTAATTGATTCAGCTCTCATAAATGATAAGGAAGCCCTGCTTAGAGAATTACAGATCGAAAATGGCATAAACATGTTTAAAAAGCGAAACTATGTTCGAGCCATGCTTTTATTTTCAGAGATTTCAGCTCCTCCAAGTACTGTCATCAATCTTTTCCCTCCGCAAATTTCAGGCACAGCTTCTGACGTAATTGATGTTACGGAAAGCCACCCGAATCTTGATACTCGGGCGTCTTCTATTTCTTCACAAACGAAATCATTAGGACTCGACATTACTTCCAAGAGAGACGAAGATGTGACTAAAGTACAATCATCAACACCTTCTCCTATTTCCACTACTCCTTCTCCAGCAGATCCTGTTGGGTGGTCTGAGAAAGACCTTGCAACTGCTACTCGTGCTCTTTTAAACTATCTGGCGGATACTCGCCGCAAAATTTCAATTTTGAAAAGCTGCAACGATCAAATGGAGTTCGATGGAGTAAAGTTATCTGAAGATATTTATGGAGATTTGGAAGAAGCTGCTACGTTAGTTGATACAAGCCTCTTTAAATGTTACATCATGCGAAGTTCCGGCCTTGTCCGACCTCTGCTTCGACTTCATAATCATTGCAGTTCGGGAGTGGTGAAAATCATTCTCTCAAAAGCTGGAAAATGGCATGAGCTGGTTGACTTTTATTTTGCCAGGCGACTTCACAAAGACGCTCTAGATCTGCTTCTTACCCTAGCATCATCTCCTTCCAGTTCTGATGAATTTAGGGGTCCGGAACCAACTGTTAGGTATCTTCAACGCTTGGACAATAGATATATTGATTTAATTTTTAAATATGCATTGTGGCCAATCTCGGAGGAAGAGGAATATGGCATCGAACTCTTTTTGGAAAGTTCTGGAGAATCCGAATCTCTAGATAGAACTAAAGTATTAAAATTTTTACAGGATGCTTCGAAATCGCTTACAATAAGATACTTGGAGTATGTCATTAATGAAAAAGGCGAAATAGGCTCAACATTTCATACTGCATTGGCTGTTGCGTATATAAACTCAATTGGAAGTTATTCAGATCTCAAAACCTTCACCAAATTGTGCATATTCTTGAATACTAGACCTTCCTACTATCGCGTGGAGAAGGTATTAGCAAGCTTACCTCGAAATACTTTTTCCCCGCTCCTCCTTGAGATTGAGGCAATTTTACTGGGTTGCCGAGGACAACACGATGAAGCCCTTAAAATATATGTGTTTGAGATTCGTGATGGAGTAAAAGCCCGAAATTACTGCTCTGACTTATTTGAGATTGACCCAGAAGCTGGAAGAGCTGCTTTACATACTTTGATATCGTTTTACTTGAATCCACCTGTGAAAAACGAACCACAACTCTTAGAACTTGCCTTAGGCTTGCTTGCGTCTCAAGGGTCTCGGATGTCAGTTGTTGAAACAATCAACGCGTTACCTAACTCTACAGGCATTCAAGATATTGCAGTATTTCTCACATCACAAATAAGGGGATTAAAGAAATCCTGGCATAGTGTGGAGTTTGAAACTTCGTTGAGAAAAGTTGATTTGGTAAAATCACAGGAATCCTTGCTCTCGTTGCAGCAGCGATCTATGACAATTTCGAATGTCAAAACTTGCCGCGTGTGCTTCAAGCGGCTTGGTCGTTCAGTCCTTTCGTGGTTTCCGAATGACGTTGTTATTCATTACGGGTGTTCGCGAACATACCAACAGACGCTTGAGACACAAGCTGCACAGGCTGAGAATGAAAAAAAGAAATATTTTAAGCTTAATGGCCGTACGAAGGCTAATGGGCAACAAGACGCAACCTAACTATCAGAATTATAGATTTTATGTGCATTCATCAATTTTTTTTCTTGTATTATTTTCATTTTACCTTTTCTAACTAACATTTTAATTCAAACTATGTCTGTTGTACTCTAAAAACATGTACTCTAAGCAGTTTTCAAAAAGTCCAGAACACCTGCACAATATCTAGCAATCTTATCTAGTCTCACAGCTTCAGTAGTTTGTGCGCGTTCCCATTTCAACATGGCCTCACCAAGTTCGGGAAACTTAGTTGTAGCATGATCCATAATAACGTCACCATGAACTCTCAGAAGCATTGCCATCCAAGCTTGCACCAATTCAAAGTCTGCATGTCGCTCAAGGGTTGCAGTAAGCGCATCAATAAATGCAATAAACTCAGTGAGCGGCGGAAAAGTGCTCAGTGACCTTATTTCAAGATCCGTAGAAGATGGAGATAGTAGTTTCAAATTGTTCATAAAAGCAATAGCCGCATGAGTCTCTCTTGATTCACTGAATTCACGCAAAAGACGAGTAAACTCAGATTCTGATGATACGACAGCTCCAATTTTTGGTTTCATTCCGTTGCCAGATTCAGTGATTTCATTAGACCCAGAATTAACTTCCTTTTTGTTCCCAACTGACAAGAAGAAAGGTGCCTTCTCCGGTTTCTTTGGAGCTTCCTTGGCTTTGTTTCTAAGCTTGATAGTCTCAAGATGAGTCAAAGTATTAAATCTGCTGCGAGGTAATAAACTCAGAGTAATCAAATCATCACTGAGTCTGTCCAGAGTTCGATAAGTCATTGCATTATTAAGTGCACCCTGCTCAAGATCATCATCTTCGTCAAAAGCTCCTTCAATAATATTAGCACCTCCCTCACCACCAGCATTGGGCATGTCAATAGAAGCAATTCCATTTGCTTCTTCGTCTTCCTCAGAAATAATACGAGCGGCGACTTTTTTGAATTGAGACCTATTAGTCCATAGACTAATGCCTACTCCCTGGACATGTGTAGTAGCAAGCCAATCACCATTTGGACTCATGCGTAGACAGGTGACCAAGTTATCGACTCGGACTACATCAATGCATCCACCAGTTGGCAAGTCCCAAGTTCGGATAGTCGAGTCAAGAGCCGCCGAGATAATCCATCTTCCATCAGGGGAAAAGTCAAAAGAGGTTATTCTGTTGGAATGGCCCCAAAGTTCACGCACAGTCTTTTTGGTCTGTATATCAATGACAACAATTGACAAATTGTCAAGAGATAGTGCTAGCAAATCCGAACCAAGATGCAAGTTCATTTGGGTTGCTGACGAGCCGAGTTTGATTTTGTGTTCTAATAACCCGGTTTTAAAGTTGTAAAACCGAACCTGGCCATCCAAAGACGTCGTAATTAGAATTTTGTTCAAGCTATCGATAGCAATACCTGTAACGCTTTGAGTGTGACCAGCGAACTTCTTACGCAATAATCCACTCTGCATATTGTAGACTGCAACTCCTCCAAGCGAAGACCCTACTAGACCAAAATTGCCACACCCTGACAATGCAACAACCTTGACAAGTCCACCATCAGAAGTTGGTAAACGATGAGGACCCACAACTCCACGCTTACCATCCCAAGTATGAGCATATGTGAGGTCTTTATGAGCAGTAATGATATTGTCCCAACGACCCTGTTTGTTCGCCTGATATGCCATTGAAGTGATTTCAGAAAACTTGTCTTTCATGCTGCCCATAATACCGGATTTCATTTTTCCGGTTTTAGGATCGGTACGTTTCTCACGCTGAGAAAATTCGTGATTCTGCGCATCCTTACGTAGAGAGAAACTCCATAATGATTGATCTCGAGAAGCTGAAAGCATGTGGTGGGCCTCTTCATCAGTGAAATGAATTTGGGTGGGGGGCAATGAGTGGCCACCTCGGGATCTCAATAGACGAGGAGGGGAGGCGATTGCAGCGTTAGCTGAGTCCGCCGACTTTTGAGTGTTGCTGTATATAACGGTCGGGTCAAAAACATATTCGGCAAGGAAGTTATCACCACCGTTTGTCAAGAAAATTGGCTGACCATTGAAGAACTTGACATTAGCCACACCGCCTGTTTCCTCGCGGTGGGCATCTCTAATAATATGAATTCTCTTTTTAGTATCCAAATGGTAGAAAAGTAAGTTTCCAGCAGCAGTACCAGCGCCGAGTAAGGGCTGTCCATCTGTTCTAAATGTAATCGAGGTAACACGCTCGCCAGCATTCAATGTAAACATGATTCGTCCTTGTCGAAGATGGTATAAATGAATGTCGCCAGATGCAGTACCAATACCCAAAACGTCTAGAACAGGACTACATTCAACAGCTGTAATAGAGGAGTCGAACTCCTCGGAGGTAAACAAAAGACGACCAGTTCTGACATTGTAGAGCAAAATAGTTGTGTTTGCAACAATTGCCAATTTGTTGAGGTAGGTCTGGGGATGAATGACAGTTCTGATAGTTCCAAAAGATTTAGGAATTCTCAAAGTAGTGTAGTATTCGGGCTCATAGCTGGGTTCCCTTGGGTTGACTTTGTAAATATAAACCGCTGCGGCAGTTGCTGCACACAAGTACTCACCGAACAGTGTTAGACTCTTAATTTCGCCCTCCGACGTCGAGTATCCATCTAGCACTATGCTAGTTTCCATTCGACCTCGCTTAAAGATACCGATTGTATTAGACCATGCAGCAAACACATAATGGAAATGAGAATGGAGCGCAGTAATTGTAGACGGAGTCTTTGGACTTGAGACGAACAAAAGATGGAGTGAAGCAGCATCATATATCTGAAAAAAGTTACCAACACTTGTTGTCAGAATAAATGTTTGACCTAATGAGGTAGTGGAAAACGGCGTAGCATTCGTGATATTCCCCAGAGCCTAGCTTTTGGTTAGTATTAACAATCCATTTCAAAATTCATGATTTGACATACTCGAAATGGAGAGAAAATTTTAGAGGCTTGAATATTTTTCACAGAGGCCTTGGCCACGGCAGTGGATGAATCCTCTAACTTGCGCCTTTTAATCTGGGACTCGTCTGCAGAAGGCATTATTTATAACTTGGGCGATCCGGTAGTGAGATTTCCAGCAGGAGTGAAGAAAAAGAACGAAGGTTTTCAAAAATCAAGGAAAAAATTTTGGAGTTGGGAGAGCAGCCGCACGACCCAGAAGGAGAGATCTACTAATTTTGAATATCGAACTTGCACTTAACAGGATGCTATTACTGTTGATTTATATGATTTTAGCAAAAAGTTTGAATGTTCGAAAGCAGATAAAACGCTATAATTATGCTTGGTTATTTCTTGATTGAAGAAGTAACTACGTCTCAATTTTCTTTAAATCTATATTTCCAATTTTGCGCATAGAATATAAAGGTTACCCTGACTTTTAGCTTGCTGGCAACTTCAGTCTCTGGCCAACAATGGACTTTGAAAGCTTCATCTACTCCAGATTTCTTGGGTTCCAACATTTTTGATAGCCACCGATAGAAACTTGGTCTTTTCTTCAACGGTATGTCAAGTGTAGATGAATTAGATCCCGAGCAACGGGACAAGTATCAACAGTTTCTCGATATTACCAGCTGGGAGGGTGATCCCAACCTTCCCTTGGTCTTCCTAAGATCGTCTAATTGGAATGTTGAAGTAGGTAATTGAACCAATTCTTTAAAAAAGAATGCTAAACTGACTCCGTTTAGATGGCCATTGCTTTACATTTTGACGATAGTCAAGCACAAGCTCCTATAGTACCGGCAGTACCTCTGATTCCTGAGGTTACCTCGCGAGGGGCAGCAGTACGTCCAAGTGGTTCATTGATGGAGGAGCTCAATAGACTGCCTACGGATGGTTTGGTGTATCCCCCTACCAAGTTGCGCAATGCTTCCTACAACGTCCAAGAAGGAAGCGCGCTATCATTTATTCAAGCTCTTCTTTTTTTTCCTTTTACAGTAGGTTACAAGTTATTCAACGGCTTGTTCTACTTTTTATCGACTCTATTTCCCTTCCTTCCTCGAATTACTGGATACTATCCGGCCAACAGAACTGCAACCCGCTCAGTACAGAGGACAGATGCGAAAACTACGGCTACCAGAATTATTCGGACATTTGAAGAAACGTATGGTGAAATTGGACTCAAGTTTTTTGAGGGCGGGTTTACACAGGCATTTGAGATGGCGAAATCTCAATTCAAATTCTTAGTAGTGGTAATTCAAAGCGATGAGCATGACTTGACCGGACCATTTAACCGTCAGGTGCTAACAGATGCCCGCGTGATAGAATTACTAAATCGAGACGATGTGATTTTGTGGCTAGGCAATGTTCAAAACTCTGAAGGTCTCCAAGTTGCCGACTCCTTGAAATGTACTTCGTTCCCCTTTACTCAATTGATTGCCCCCTTTCCTCGATCGCCTACTTCATTTGCTCTGGTAATGAAGACACTCGCCACCATTGAAGGAGAAACAGACCCCATGAAGTTTATTTCCACATTGGAAGAGAAAATGGAGGCACATGGTCCGACCATCATGTCACTCGTTCTGGATAGACAAGAGCGAGAACAAGATCGCCGGCTTCGAGACGAGCAGAATGCTGCATACGAACGGAGCCTGGCTGCTGATAGAGAGCGCGAGAGATTGGCTCAGGAAGAAGCTAGCCGACTTGAACAGGAAGAAAGAGAAACACAATCTAGAGAAGAAAGGGAAACTTTTGAAAAGGAAAGACTAGCGAAGGAAAAGAAAGTACAAAGGGAAGAGAGAGAGCGAAATATCAGAGCTTGGAAAATTTGGCGGATCTCGCAATTGGGCCCTGAGTTTGACGGTATAGAGGAAAAGCCTGCGCGCATAAGCGTACGTATGCTATCAGGGGAACGAATTATTAGGAAATTTTCTCCACAACAAACAGTCGAAGATATTTACGCTTTTGTTGATTGCTATGATTTACTAGGCGATGCGTCCGTCCCAGCTAATTCCATTCCTGAACCACCTTTTGGATATACTCATAAGTATACATTTGAACTTGCTTCTACACTTCCTCGCAAAGTTCTTCCTCCTGATGCGAATGCCAGAATTGGAGACGACAAGTCCATCTGGCCGAGCGCAAGTTTGGTTGTTGAGGTAGATGAAGATGAAGGCGAAGAGTAGAAATCTGGTTTTATATTTGTAATTCCTCAATGTATTATTTATCAAATTATTCTTTCTCAAAACTTGTCGGCGTTGAGTGCTCGTTGTATCATTAGTATTTAAAGCCTGGCACACTGTATTAATTGCAAATGTTACCCGGATCAGAACTTTTCAAAACCTTCCAAATTTGGTGGCTTCACTTGACGGAAACCTGATCATCTTGAATCGAGAAACATAAAAATGTCGACTAAAAACAGGATATCAAATGAGGAGGTAAGACCGAGCTAGCAATTTTATATATTGTTCTAACTAGCGTGTTCTCTAGTTTTTGAGCAGTCTGACGAAGTTGTTTATCGACAGTCAGTCCAAGTCCAGCGTTTTTCTGCAGCAAAAGCGATGTAAGTCTGATTTTTCCTGAAATGTGAGTTTTTTGCATCTAACATGGTACCGCAAGACTCCCCAGGTGACAGTGTAGAGGGATCATCTGTTACAACTTCTTCATTAAAGGACACATTACAAGATGCCAACGACGCCGTTACAGAACCATTCGCGCTTTTGTTTCGAGCAACCAACGGCAGCTCCAACAAGAAAGAAAAGGTCAAGTTTACCACTGTGGTGTCCTCTGAAAACATTGATGATTTCTGGGTACAATACACTGAAATAGTCAAAACAGGAATGTCAGGACTGAAGAAAAAGGATAAAAAGAAGAAACAGAAACAAAAGAAGGTCAAGAAGCAGTCTGAAGAAGCATAAATATTCAACAGCCTACCCTGTTCCCTTCAACCTGACGACGCCCTTCTATATAACCCTCACATAATGATAATCTCAATAAATTAAGAAAGCTTTCTCCTCATAAACAGCAGGTTATTTTGCTATCTTGACAATTTGAGTTTCGTGCGCTGAGACAAATTTATATTTGTGGATTTTCATTTTGAATTCGTATCTCCCGTACAAGGTCCACACTGCCAGAGACCATCATAGTTTGGATGCGCCGAAAAGCCAAAAGTCAATTCAGAACAAGGCAGCATCACCTTGGTGCCATAAAAGAACAGAGATTGCCAGCTGCAAAAAGCTTTGCATCGACCAACTTTAGCACGCTATTTTTTTTCCCTTGATTTTCAGGTCGAGAAAATTCCCAGGTTGCTAACAGACATTGCGCACTGCAGGTTTAAGGCCCACTCATTAATTATAATAACGCTTGCAAATTTTCTTGAAAATATTCTGACATTCGTCTCAAGACTCCATTGATTTTTTTTTCATTTATTTGGATTACTGTCTGATTCCTGTTTTACAAAAAGTTGTCGCAAAGTTAGGAACCAGATCGAGATCTGCAATAGTGCGACAAGCCAGAAAAAATAAATAGAAAAATGAAATTGCTCCAGATTTCACCATGTAAGGATGTCTTGCTTAAGATAAGAAAAAAATTTCGGTAGCTGACTATTTAGGTACCGCAATTTAAAAATTGATTCTCATCACCAGCACCATCGTCACCAAGCACCTGTATTGCCAAAGTACTATGCCATTGATGAAGATACGTTAAATCTCATCAAGAAAGCCCTGCGGCATAGCGCAATGCCTCTTAGGCCATCGAATGATGGAGACATAGGTGGAACGGTGATTCCTATTTTTAAAGGAACCTCACCGGTATACGGAGTGGATGACTTCCTCAAGCGGTTTAATGATTTGTCTAACCGGGCAGAGCTCACTGGCGAAGAAAAATTTGCTCGAGTTTTTGACTATGTGGATATTTCGCTCGAGTCAGTAATATCCATTATCCGTACCTGTTCTTATAATGACTGGCCTACCTTTGAGCGAATGTTTCGAACCGCCTACAATACAGAAACTTCAGCACCCGGACTGCCGTATGTTCAGTACCTCATTAAAACTTTTCAAGGTCAAACTACGCCAGAGTTTGGCATCCATATTTTTTTGGATTGTTTTTTTGCTTACACAGATACCCTTTGTAGACAGGGTGTCATGTCTTATGGTCAGCGATTCAGTTTACTGACTTTTGCCCTGCCCCCAACTTATATCAGCTTTATCAGAGCGTATTCGTCAGATGCAAACGAATGGCTGTCAGGGATGCCATCAGACGTACCTTGCAGCGATGTTAAGTGGGCCCGACTTATAGAACTCACGAAGCAGTACGCTGTTGATCAAGAAATTTTCGTGCCAGAGGGATCAATGTCAAATGAGCATCCTAGCACGAATCGTCTTGGGACAAAATATTCCCGAAATAAGGGTGCACAAGGGCAGTCCACTAACTCCGCACCTACTGACCGAAGTAAGCAACTCGAGACAAAAATTATTGACCATTCTCAGTCTTCTAGTGTGTGCGAGAAGTGTAGGTCAAGAATGTCACTGCAGAACAATAATTCAGAAGCACCACTTAATAAGCTCAATGAATCAAGAACTATTGGCTTATTCACAATTCCTCACACTCCAGAATCTGTTGCTACCTCACTTCCTTCACCGTCAATCATAAGCACACCTTCAGAGTATTTGACACCCACAGGGTTTCCTGATGTCAGGCATGGTAAGACATCCGAGGAAAATGTACGGAACTATGCGTTAAGGAGAACAGGGAAGCTCATTATTCCAAATAAGATAGCCCCAGAAAAAAATAAGGTAACGAATTCCGTAGTAAGTGTTGATACTGACAAAAAAACGGACATTCTAGCTGTTCCGCAATCAATGTCATCTGTGACTGTGACAACTTCTAGCCCGCTTCGGCAACCGTCAGCTTTACCTACCTCGCAGAAAATTAGCGGCAATCCGTCCACTTCAAGCAGCCGTCGAACAGATTCAACAACTACGGCCAATACTATTTTTAGTGTAATGTCCAGCGAGACAAACCCGACTAGAAGTACGTCTCCGGAATTTGCAGAAAAAAACGACAAGGATGAGGAAACTTTTGCTCATAAGGATGGGGATTTTTTTAACTTTTTTGAAATTTTGAATGAATACCACAGCAGCAACAATTTACATGATTTGAAAGTTGAAAGTGACGTTAGTACTGCAGAAGACTCAGTAAAAAGTGCGGAGGGACTTGCTTGTACACCTGCGATGGAAACTCTACCTGAGGCCAAGAAGACGAAGTCACCACAGCATAAAATTGAAGATGAAGAGCGGAGAGTTTGGGAGCTGTTTCTCCAAGCGCACAAGAAGGTTCAGTCGTCCCCTGGGCATTGTCATCACAGAGAGAGACAAGAGCAGACCGGTGTGCTGCTTGCGCAAAAAGACGAAATACCCCAGTCACAATCTGTTTCTTCTTGGTCGTCTTCTGAAAGTCTTACGTCTTCGTTTGCAGATGAGAAAGACGAATCCGATGAAGACATTTATAATATTGACGAAATTTTGGGGTCTAAATTGGATCTCAGTAGCAGTAGTTTTGAGGATTATGACGAAGACACCACTGCAACGTATTCTACTGAAGATGAAAATAGCGAGCCATTACCGAAACTGACAGTTGATTTTATCATGTCACAATTTGCAAATCCAGACCTCACATTTGAGCAGGAATCAACGCTCGTTTCCAAGTACGCACATACCTTGAGGTGCTTTCGAATGTCAAAATTTGTGAGTTATCCAGAAGACTTGTTAACTCATGTCTTTGAACAGATTTTGCGCTACACTTATTCCGATAATTGAGCATAACGTATTAAATATTAAGTTTATTACAATGTATATAAAAATTGAGGGAAGGGTTGAAAGAATCCTAATGTCCTAATGAGCGCCTGCGAGTGCATTACCTTCGGCTGGAGTATGGACTACGGAATTTTCATTGGGATGGCTTCCTACAATTGGACTTCGCGCAGTTTGAGTAGCAGTAGGTTTGCTGGTCGTCAAAACAGGAGTAGGAGTTTTCGCTGTAGTACCGGAAGGATAATCCTTTTTCTTTGACAGCCTTCTTCTCAAAGACTTAAAAAGGCCCGAAATTCCGTTACCCTCACTGTTTGTGTGGCTAGTGGAGTTTTTATTCTTGTGAGATGCTAATCCTCCCATCACAGCTTTTTCAGGGCCGGTACCTGGTGCGGCTGTCCCTAAGCCCACGCCAGTAGTTACTGGAAGGGGAGCGGTTACATCACCAGGAAGAGGAATTGTGGGATCCTCTGCAACTGAAATATCATGCCTATGTCGGTCCCCAGATTTCCTGCCGGTTTCCACTACATTTGGAACGGTTGAGTGGTCCAAAGTGGGATCTGCCAACGTTTCACGAGGAACATTCCCAGAGTGTACAGGTTCAGGAACAGCTGTTGGTACTATCGAGCCAGCGCCTGTAGTTGCTGTTTCTTGAGTAATTTTGGTGGAGTGATGGGTAGCGCCGGTGTTCGGCCCAAGCCTATGCTCGTTTGGAGTTTTATAAGAATCGTGCGTAGCAAGTGCAGAAGCAGTTCCGTTATTGTAATTGTTATGACTGCTACCGCCACTATTGTGATTGAAGGTGGGTCCTCCTCCAGTGCTTTCGCTATGATTATAACTAGAGCCTCCACCGCTGTTGCTGCTACTGCCGTAGTCATTGCTGCTGGATCCTCCAGTGTCGTCCATTGTAGATATTATATAGATGAGAATTGATGAAGTTCAAAATAACAGTCAAAGAGTAAAAAGGGAAAAGAAAATTTGTAGGTGAGGATATGGAAAGAAAAACGCCAATAGGAAATACGGTCCTATTTATTTCTTTCCAGAAGCTAGTCCTGGTAAAGCTAGGAATAACGCATAATGCCCATTATCGTCATTTGAGTGCGGTGTGGTACCAGAAGCTATTTCAGTACGAAAAATAAAACGTCACGAAGCTTAAGAAAGTGAGAGTCGCGAGTTGATGCTAGCGAGACTCTTGGCTTTGGGAGGAGTCACAGAATGTCACGCGTAGAGTCAATATGTAATTTCTGAGTATGGAAGGTGTTGGAGAAACGGGTGCTGATGTAGATCAGGTTCTGTTTTAAGAGAAACGATACTGTCGACCTTCCCCCGTTGTAACTTTTGGACTTCATGAGCCCGTTGAGCCCAGGCGTTCATATTTTTTCGTTAGTTGTTATGCTACTCGCAGAAACGCAGCATACGTCCTGCTTTTCGCGCAGAACTTTGCATTTCATGTCACGGAATGGCGGTGTGTCCGCTTTTTCTGCAAAATAAGTATCTAGTTCGCTCCATTGAAATAAAAAGACATCATAGTGAAATGAACGAAAGCACCCAGTACTAGCTACCTGTTGAGGGAGGCAGAAGCCGGTGTTCCCTCAGAGCGTAGGTTTCCAAGTGAAAATAGATAACGAGAAGTTTATGAAACTAACAGATGTTGGCTACTCTCTTTGGCGGTGATGCCAGGTTGATGAATGCGTTAGATACATCCAGAAAACGCTGTACCATTACAACAGCCGATTTTATGACAAATTTGGCTATATATTCCTCGATAACCTTCAGTCACCTTGTCTAAGCGCTTTCATTTTTATTTATTTATTTTTATTCATATTAACAGAAAGCGTGCCTGGCATATTTGCTAACCTGTCTAGATGTTAAAGATTTGTGAAATTCCATATTAATGCTTTGAGTGCCATAGAAACCCTTGCCCAAATATATATATATTTATCGTGACTAGTGAGGCGGGGCCCATTCTGCTATTCAACTGTTTTTTCTAAAGCGATTATTCTTCTTCCCCTTGCCAGTGAGGGTTGATACCAGAGTTTGCATCTCTGTACGCGTACATATTAAGTTATCCTTTTTGAGCTCGTTGTTATTTTGGTTGTGCTCAGTGCTTGTTTAAGAATTTTCCTTGAAAACCTCACTTTCTGAGTTTAATCTTGAGAGTTTGGTGTCAGTGGAACTCTCTCGATTCGCTAAAATTCTGCGAAACATACGGAATTTGTAATCGTCCTACTGTTTCATGTCAACTTCAGGCGCCCTTCAAGGCGCGTCTGTAATTACACAGGTTCATGCAGATCATCCGACAGGTTTATTGGGGTCCATCACAGCAGGGCATGACTTCAGTGACACGGTAAGTCTTGATCTACGGGGTACCATAATTGAGCTCACCAGGCAAGAGCTGGCACAGATCCCGGAGAGTATACTCTTAGGGCTTTCGAATGCGATTTTACCCGACGACAATGGAAACTTTCCTCAATTATTGGGTGACTCTGAAACAGCGCAAGTCAATTTTTCCCCGGAGTATCTACAGTACACACTAGATGTGTTTCGGCAAGCTGCCAGCGATTCAAAATGGTCATCGGATTCTAATTCTCTGGCTGCTGCGACAGACAAAGATAATGCAGAGGACATTCTTAAAAAAAAGCCGGCTATTATTGCGCTACGAGAAGACTTGGACTATTATTGCCTGCCTCCTTGGCCTGAAATTTCGGCCCAAGATATGAATAGCATCAAAGTAGAATGTGGAAAGAGGTTGGTTGGTAACAATAAGGTTTTTAGCGGACTAAACAGAGACGGCGCATCTAAGCCTGCCGAGCAGCATCTAATTGACATGCTTTGTTCTAGTGGATTTTCTGCAGATGAACAATGGGGATTTAGAGACATGGAGCCGAAGAAGACAGTTATTAATAGTCTGGCATTAATACGAATCAGCGAAAGTCAAAGCGAAAAAACTGTTACAGAGGAAGCTGGAACTTTTTCTACGAATCGTACTGACGAATTGCGAACTTCGCTACAAGACACAGAGTTGACTGAGCCCCAAGATGAGACTCGAGGCGAAGCAATCACTACAAAAAAACTTGAAAGCGAAAAAACAACTATTTCACCAGGTCATTTGGTCTCCAAGTCTGGTGCACCAGAATCTCATGCCCAAGACATTGACACTGGTGATGACGACGAGGAAGACCTTTATGACGATGACGATACAGACTACAGTGACAGAGAAGGAGATATTAATGTACAGCTAGGTAGCGACACTACATTACCACACAAGCTGCTTCTATTTTGGCGCAAGCCAGCGCGTAAATGCTGGTGGTCTAGTGTTGTCTTGGAAAACATTCCAGGTGTTGCAAAGGATATAGGTGTCACGGTGCATCTACGAAGCGTATGGACTCTGGAGTTGGCTATTTTGGATCTTGACTAAAGATTGAATTCTTTGAAAAGGGAAATTGAAAAAATCAATCTCCACTTATTTACGCATTTATGCTAAATAAAAGAGCATGTGAACTCATTAAAATTTAATTTGTATTTTAAAACAGACCGTGATTTCTTGCTAGCGATGACTATGAAATTGAAGTAAAGGATGGTGAATGACCTTTTACAAGAGGTGTTCCAAGCTCCGTCCATTACCAATATTTTCCTTTCAACAAAAAGGCGTCAGAGATGGAATAAGATTTTTATTTCTTGCGTAATATTTGCTATCACTGTGAACGTAATAACGATCTTACGGAGTTGAGATGCTTATTCGGCTGCTAATGGTTCGCATGACCCTTTTAAAATTTACTAAATTAACATTGCTTATCGAAAATAAACCGACTCGGACAATGCTTTTTTTTTCCTCTTGTTTATCGTCGTAAAAAAGGTAATGAGATGCAAACTTTCTCAACAGCGGTATCAACGAAAATGGACAAGCCGCTCTTTGAAAACACTTTGAATGCTAAAGCTTTAAAGGTTTAAATTTTTTTTTTTAAATCAGCAGACACCAAGGTCAGCTTTAAGCGCATTTATACACAAACATTAATGTATATATGAGCAATTCATGGAAGAGCATGAGCTACTACTTTTCAATTTGGAGGAGAATGTGGAATTCGACGAGCGTTTGATAAATATTTCAAGCAATGATACAGAAGCGGAGGTTCAATATATTATTCTCAAATATCGAGTCGACAAGGTGGCTTAAATGGCTATATGAGTTATGACTTATATTCAGTTTTCGTCTGTTATCAAGTTTAAACTAAATATCCTTTTTCAACAATGTAATTTGCGCCTTATTGCTAGTTTTTTTGTTTATATCTGAATGCCTTGAGTTAATTGCAGGCAACTTGCTGGCCAGTCTCGTCACATTGGCTTTTATCTTTCCAAAAATATTGTAGTACCAGGGAAAAGTCGGAATTTTACCCTCCGTCCCTAGAAATTAAATACGCAAGGGTTCTTGTTCCAGTAGCAAGTTCTTAAGGTCGCATGTCCAAATCGAGGTAATGGATTTTTAATTAAGTTGGAGGGTTGTCACATTATACTCTATATTGCTCTAGCTTTTCAGTAAAGAACTTCACACTGACATCTATTGAGTTTACCAAAGTGGTTCCTCTGACTGTCTTCTTTCAATTCGCTTTTTGGAAAAAAACAAAAAGATTTACGCAGCCGTGCTCCACAGGGATCTGTACTTTAATTCAATTCAATGTCATTGTCAGCGGCAGTGCAATACTCTCGAGTAAATGGTTCACATCGAGATCGGCACTAAGTAGGAAAATTGAAGAAATATCATATAATGATGACCACTTTATCAACACAAATACCATTTTAAAAAAAAAACTTAAAAAGAAATAAATAGAAAGCCTGAGTATAGTCCATTAAAAAAATCACAAATGGAATCATCATTTTCATCGTCAAGTTTAAACTTTACATCATAATTAGCTATACGGGAGAAAAAAGGAATACCACACATTTTCTTTGGAACCATTGTGCAGCAGTGTACGCGTGAAAAATAAATATATACCATGCTATGTTATGCTCATTATAGCCATCGTTTAATGCAATCAAAGACTCATGCAAAACACTACTGGGGAAAAGGAGCGTAGTACATGGAGTGGTTTTACTTCATGGGGTATTCATCGGAACATGGGCTGTCCGTACTGCTGGAGGTATATTGATAGATTCTGGTGTTGCAGGAGTAGAGTTAGTTCTAGTAGTAGCAGATTCTGTCGCTCCGGATCCCTCTTTTGTTTCCAAAAAAAGGTGTTGACAAAGAGGACAGGCTGCACGTTTAGTAGTTAGCCAAGGAACAATGCATTCGTCGTGGAAGACGTGATGACAAGACAAGTGACGGACAAGCACTTGAGCAGCAGACTCTTCAGACTCTCTAGTTATAACAGTAGTTAGGTCCTTTGGCTTCATTTGTTCAGGTTGCGGCGAGGAAACATCTATGATAGGAGAACTCGGACCATCTCCTTCATGACCAATGGTTTGTTGGCAAATAGCACAGATAAACCGCGAGTCTTGGTCCACGGGACTCAATAGAGTGAGATCAATTCCTTCTTCATCATTCGGATGGTCACGACTGTGTTCAGAGTCCACGCTTTCTGCATACTTGACCTTGGTGAGGATATTATATTCTTCCAAAAACTGACCGTAAGTAATTGGAGGAAATGTTTCGTCGAGCTGTTCACTTGAAAATACTGGGTGTCGAGCTCGCTTCGGTCTTGTGCGTGCAGAAGGAAGACCCCCTGGAGTGTTTAGAGAAGCATTATGGGCAGCCCGCAAGCGAGATTTACGCCTACAAGCAAATGTCAAGCCGAGTACTGAGAAAACGGCACCAGCAACAGCCAACGCGCCAATGGCGATGTAAGCGGGATTTGTTTGGAACGTTCCTCCCGTCCCAGGTCCTGATACTTGCTGCCGTACGGTTAAGAAGTGGTGACCAAGCTCAGCCGGAAGGGGCAGAGACTGTGCGCTGCGAAGATTCAGCAATGCTAGAATCAGCAGAGAAGAAACCATGGTTGAAGATTAAGAAAAAGAGAGAATCAAATAAATATTAAAGGGTTTGAGGGAAATAATGGGAGTGAGAAATACGGGCGGAATGGCTATTATATACAACTTTTGCGATCGCTCTAGTTTGTTATGTCAGTTTGTATCATCAGACTTTTCCAATGTCCAATTTTTAATCGAAGCGATAAATAGAAGAAAAACGTTGAGGAAACCCTCTCTGGCTGTTTTAAAAGCCTTCATGCCGATTTTCTATTAAACTTGGCACTGCCCATTCTGCAAGGACCGGTTGCTGCTTTTACAACGGTCTGCCGTATTAAGGTCCAGACCTTTTTCATTTCGGGTTTTGGCAGGCCTGACGTAGTTCCCAGGGACATTTTTCAAGGCCTCCACCTGACAAGGCCACACTAATACTTCTGTCCCCCACAATGCAGCCCGACATCTGGGGGAAGAAGAATGATCTATCATGAATTCAGGTAAATAAGTTTTCGCCCATACGGAGGAGCCAATGAATTCTAGAAATAAAAACTATAAGGTTGAGACATGCTTTTGGGCATGATGCGTTACCTTCAGTGCTAGGCCAATTGTGCTAGGCCAACTACGAAATAGCTTAAAAGTAAAATATTTTTGTATTAGAAATCAGAAACAAATACGCTACAGAGTCTTGAACCATCTCAAGTTAAATATTTCTAGTGCGCGACCAAGTGAACGAACTGACTTTTACTCGAGCACACGTCGTTGATGCCAATATGGAGAACCCATCCTTCCTTGCTGTCTGGACACACATAGAACCTTTGTCCTTTGTTTAAAGAAAGGGTTCCGTCCTTGGATAGACTCCAAGTGTGTGCTGCTTTGGCCGGGTGATCAGTCAAGCCAGCTCTATCTGTCTGCACAATGCCTAAAAACTTCTTGCTGGCAGTGTCGACAAGAGCGCCAGATACCGGATCAATATAAAATTCCATTAAAGACTTGCTGTCAGCAGCAGTGGCGTCTTTGTGATCTTTGCCAAAGATGAGACGATTGTGATCGTCGGAAGCGAAAATGGGCTGGTTTATTTGCGCTATCATGTGTTTCCTGCTGTCGGCGTGGACGTCCCGAGGAGGATTGGTGGAGATACCCATGATTTTAAATGTTTTGAGTTTGCCTGTAACAGCTTCCTGCTGGCCCTTTAAGCTGAAAGGCCCAACTCCTAAGAGGGCTTCCTTGGCGATAGGCTGGGCTCCACCAATTACATTGTCAATAGCCTTGTCTGAGAATTGACCAGAACCAGCATGGTTAGAGTGGTGTTCTTCAACATGTTTCTTGCTGCTCTCAGGATGCTGATGAGCCGGTGAAGCAGAGCATCCGAGTGCAAAAAGTGTGACTGTCCAAAGGGAAAACTTCATTGTTCTTAATGATCCTATTTACCTCTTCAGAAGGGGTCTCCTTGTCTTTTATATCTTTTTACGCGGTATGAGATTGAATAGAGCTTTAATATCAATGCCAGGTTTGATCGGCTCTGTGAAACATTTGATTGTTGGCATTGTAAAAAAATCGCATAATTTCATTTAAAAATTCAAGCTCTCAACGTAATTTTAATTTCTGGCATCGTTCGAAATCTATGCATCATATTCTTTTACTTGATTAGCGCCCGTCAAATGCTGTTGCCAATTACACTGGCATCAGGCCCTCAATGATAACTTGAGCATTAGATGCCGGTTGCCAAAAATCCATCATTTAATTTTGAAACCAGATAATTGAAGTGAAATCATCTACTACGACCACCTGTATACAATGCTAATATGTCATGGCAGCCCCTACAGGAGCTACTCGCGTTGCCGATACTCAGAACTTTTAGTTTTTCTCAATAGCAATATAAAAGTCACCAGTAATCATAGTAGCCGTCCCATTTCCAAATATGGAAAAATATAAACATAGATGGGAAAACTTGTACCAATCTCAAAAATTAATGAAATTAAAAAAAAAAAAAATTTAACTGTAACAAACGCACCAGGAAGAAATATCACACACTATATCTTCATTAGTCACTCTGTAATTATCACCATTATTGAGTCGAGCGCTTCCTAGTCTTTCTCGCTATAGCTATTGTAGTGATACTAATTGCTTCAAGTTCAGCCCTAAGCATAAAAACGTTTGTCGCAGCAAGAAAAAGCCTATCAATATTTAACAAGGCTGGCTCTTGCAAATTACTTATACGCCCTCTTTTTTCTTTCTCAACTTTTTCTTCTACTCCTTTTTAGAAAGAACTTCTTTTCTTTCTTCTGTTTGTCACTTCATTTCGCACTCACACACATTTCAATATGCGTGCCGGCAGTTTCTTTCCCATACTGGGAGCCTTTTTCTCGCTAGCAACAACTGTTTTAATTGTCTTTACGCTTATTGGAAGCATAAAGCCAGTGGCCGTTCTACATGACATTTACTTTCTAAAGCTCGATGCCCAGCAATTAGGAACTGACATTGTTCCTAGTATAAACAGCTTGCCTGCAGATGATGTAAAGAAGTTGCACCAGAATGAATACTATACTATTGGCGTTTGGGGCTATTGCTACTCTAATGGAACTGAAACAAAGGGTTGCACAACTCCCTCAGCCAGCTATCACTTTGCGCTGGTCGATATCGTCTACAAGACTCTTGGTTATTTCGTTGACGTCAAAGCTCCCGGAAATCTCTCAGGTAATGACGCCAAGATCCAATCCATGTCTAAGTCAATTATTGCAATCTACATTGTTGCCGTTGCTTTGGCTTTTCTGACTCTTGTTATGGGAATATTGTCAATTTTCAAGTATCGTACTATCAGAGTCATTACGGCACTGCTGGCATTCCTGACTTTTGCAGTTTCAATCGTAGCAAGTGCAGTTGCCACAGGACTATACCTCTACATTAGGGAAAGGTTCCAAAGTGAGAAATCTAGCGTTGTTGCAAGTCTAGGTCGCACAGGATTTGGTATCGCGTGGGGATCAGGACTTGCAGGTCTCTTTGCATTCATTTTCTCGACCATTGCAGTTTGCACTACTTCTCACAGAGAGCCGACAACGATTCCTGAAAAAGAACCATTTCTCGAAGTTCCACAACCAATGGGAGAACCTGGATTTAGTCCTGAGCAGCACTTGAACCCACCGATGCATGGATACCATAGCCCGCAACAGATGAATCCAGCAGCGGGCGCTCCTGATATGTTTAACAACTATTCACCGTACCATGGGTATTCAGGAAACCCAAACAATGAACCGCAATTTATCCAGCCGACTTACTATGATCAGCATAACTCTGGTAGAGTCTAAAGAGGGAACGGGGATGTAGAGATAAACAACAATATTTAATGTAGGGGTATATAAATGAATGATTAACATGAACAAGTATTTCATTAGACTCGTACAAAGTACTCTACTAAATTCATTGTTGAAGTAGTTAGCTTAGTGTTGCGACAAATGTGAAGCATTTAGTGATTGCGTTCCTTTATGGTAACCAAATCCAAAGCTCGAGCTGTGACTTGAGCTCACAATTGCCTTACAGTTTGTAGTTTTCATTTTTGCAAATCATGTAATCTTTTCATGCATGATATCTAAAAAGAATATGGAACTTTTCCAAATTTAATTTGAAAGCCAAAGATTTTTTGGCACAATCCGAAGGCACTCTTATAATAGGCCAAAGATCTTCTGCTTCCTGTAGAAGTAGAAATGCTCGTTTCTTAGGGCCATGAATATTGATAGGCTCTAAATTGCTTCGAACAAATACGTCCTCCTTCCAAACTGACTGACTGTTCCTTCACTGACAAAATATAACTAATGATATTAATACATTGTCAAATCTAATATATAGCAAATATATTCTGTAAGTCACAGTATCGACTCAATCTTCGAGGAAGTAGAATCAGTTTTACAGTAAGTTGAAATAATTCAAGCATGTCTTTTTACAGTCGAGCAAGATTTTTTAACAAAACCGGGTAAATTATCAGATACCATATCGGCATTAGACATGAATGGCAAACCCCTTCATTATAAGGTATTTTTTTTTTTGCTAATGCCGAAACTTATTCCATTAGTTGAGTGTGCTGAGGAACTGAAAACTCTTGTCAAGCTACTTTTCTACTTTTCGTCAAACAACACTCACGAAAAATCACACACAGTTAAAAAATGAGACCTGCACACCACGAACCTAGTAAAGTACAAGGTGCCGTGAACGAGGTATGTTTACTAGTAGTCAATCGCCAGTGAATACCTACCCTTTCTACTATCACACACACACACTCTCTCTCTCCCACTGGTTGTTGCTCACTATTTCTATTTTTCTTGAAATACGTTTGTTCACTTACACAAATATATTTCAATATTTGTTTGTATTATTTTTTAATTTTGATTTTATCATCCTTTAGATCATTGAAGGCGCAGTATATGGTGGCTTGATGGGCTTAGCTGCTGGAACTGTATTTCACTTCGGTTCTATGCGATTTTGGCCAAGGTACAGATCACTTACAGTCCAGTTCAGAACCTTTATAGGCGTTTGGTTTGTGGTCACACCAGCTTGTTGGAGAATTGAACAAAACTTGCTGAGGTATGAGCGCGTGGTTTCATTGCAGCAAAAGGAAGAACGTCGACGCAAAATGGAGGCTGCAATAGATGGCGGAGAATATGGTCGCTAGAAAAAAAATCATTAAAAATGAGATCCTGTAACTGAGGATTCTAAGAATACTGCATTGCCCATCAAAAAACTATTTTTTAATAATTACTTCTCGTTATTCCCTTATTTAATACTGAATATTTCAATGACGATTGTCTATGGATATTTTTTTTTGCAAGCAAATATTCCCAGAGTATCTTAACTCTAATTTTTGTCAAGGTTTTCATAGTCGTCGGGATCAACTGTTTCTTTGGTTCGCTTTACACGATCCCATAGTGACACACGACCATCAAACACAAAGTCAAAGATAACTTTAAACCAACTTTCATGTGAAGGCAGTGGCTCATAAAATTCCTTTGCAATTTTGTGCAGCTCCGGTAAGCGGGACCATGGAATGTATGGGAAATCGTGGTGCTCGCTGTGGTATCCAGCATTGTAGACGAAAATGTTCAGCGGACCGTAGTAACTGAAAGTCTCAGGTGGAGCCACTTTGGATACACCAGCGGTGTGAGCAGGGAGTACTTGCTGCTTAGTCTCCAAAACGTAATGTTCAGCAATAAAATGGCCAGCAATAGGGTGCCACGATCCAGCAAGAAGACCGGACAGAAGTAAATACTGCAGGGCTCTCCAGCCAGCATACTTTACAAGAACGTAGTCGACAGCAACTTGAGCTAGGATATTGAGGAAATGAATGTTGGTGAACGGAAGGCGCATGACAAAAACAGGTCGCAACGCATAAAAGAGAATTTGAAAAGTTGCAAAGAAGGCTTTACCGGCTACGTTGCTCAAGACAAGAGCTTCCAGCTTAGTGGGCAAGTCGGTATCGTATTCGTTGTCTCCCAAGTACTTATGATGAAGCAAATGGTAAGGTCCGAATCCAGCGCTATAAGGAATTCCGATTGGCAAGTTAGCGAAAATCGCAAAAAGCTGATTATGGATTCGCTTCTTAAATGCTAAGTTATGGGCCATTTCATGGATGGCCAAGAATACATTGTGAGCAGAGGTGGCTCCAATGAAATAGGCACACAGCCAGATCTTCCAAGACAGAAAAGGCTCATTTCGAAGCAAGTATGCAAGAGTAAACTGAAGAACAACCACGCCAGTCACGATATATTTCGTAAGGGGCTCTGGACCACAAAGCTTGGTAACATGTGGGTGTGCTTTGATAATTTCTTTACGTCGGCTTCTATGTGGCTCTTCTTGATACGTCCAGTAGAAATCATCAGGCACTTCAGCGGCGCTAGCAGAGGTTTCTGTTTTCAACGTTGACATCTCTTGACTAGTGTTTCAAACGGCCAGAAGAGAAAAAATGAATGAAGAGAAAAAAAAAATAGGGGAGTGTTTAAATGTATAGGAAAGGAAAAGACAATTTTAATGATTTCAGAAACGAAGGAGAGAAAGAAAAAAAAATAATGAAAAAAAGTTGCCTGAAATATTCGCGCTGCATTATATTATGTTTCAGTTTCAATGGAGATTCCGCATAACAGGCCATATTGGAACTATGGGGGTCAAACAATCACGGAAACCGAATCAGTCAGTATAACTCGTGGCGTATCTGTTTTGGCATTTGCAGGGGCCGTTCATATGTACTAGAATTGCTGCAGAAATCGAAATTCTGACGCTTCAGCACTCAAAGCAAGTGTACTCCTTCAAATTGCCCCATGTTGCCATAATGAAGTACTGGAGGACTATGGAGCAATCAGACTGCTACTGAACCACTGGAATCAAACATGGAGAAGAGACTATATGACAATCAGGCATCAATATCGTTCATTTACATGCTTACCTTATGTGGCGGGGTAGCTGACATCAGCAAGAACATTTTGGTCTCCGCCATTTTCCTTGCCGCCAGAAAAAGTTACTGAAACGTCAAATCAATAGAAAATTTTTGATTCGCTAGTTTCTGGCTCAAGATTTCGTAGTCAACCTTGATTATTTTGGCAGAGAAGTCGTATTTCAAGGTGAGTTTACCAAGTCCACTCTCAAGTTAAGGTCTTTGGCTCGACAAGCCTGCTCGGTCTTTCAGATTGCTGTGCTCCGAAATTTTGCTGCAAACTAGATATGAGATCCGGTACCACCCCTCAAAACCCGCTTCATTTAAATGATTTCAAGTCCTTCTAACCGTCTTCCACCTTTCTCTGTAGAAGTTCATACACAATGCTTTCCAATAGAACTGTTCTCAGATTAGGCTCCAAGCAACTGGCTGCCATGTCTGCTCCATCACAAATTAGTCGGTCCATGCTCCCCGCAGTGACTAGAGTACGTGCTTCCAAGATATAAACGCAACAAATCTAACAATTCTGCAGGCCTACTCGTCTTCCTCCGAAGATGACGTTCTGTTTTTTCCTAATCGTGCTATCAGAACCATTCAGCTCAATCGCCCAAGCAAGCTTAACTCTCTAAACAAGTCCATGGTTGACAAAATCACCCCACGTCTTGTCGAATGGGCCAAGTCCGATGTCGCTCGTACAATCATTCTCAAGGGCTCAGGCGAAAAGGCCCTTTGTGCTGGTGGTGATGTTGCTGCTCTTGCTTCTTCTATTGCCAAGAACGGCGAGGTTGGAGCTGCAGAGGCTACTGGCTTTTTCAAGGACGAATACACTTTGAATCAACTTATTGCTACTTACCCCAAACCATACGTTGCTCTATTGAACGGTATTACCATGGGCGGTGGTGTTGGCCTTAGCGTCCATGCTCCATTTCGTATTGCGACTGAAAAAACACTGTTTGCCATGCCCGAAACTGATATTGGCTTTTTTCCCGACGTTGGCGGCACTTTCTTTCTTTCCAGACTTGATGGTGAAATTGGTACTTATCTATCTCTGACCTCTGACCGCTTGAAGGGTTACGATGTTGTCTCTGCTGGCATTGCAACTCACTTTGTTCCTGAAAGTGTTCTCCCTGAGCTAGAGGCACGCCTCGCTGAAATCATTTCTAATG
>JAKVQY010000131.1:0-24971 GCA_030463045.1 Geotrichum macrosporum
CAAATTCCTCAGGCGGCGGTGGTGGTGGAGACCTCATTCGTAGCCTCCGTCGGGGCGATTCTTGCTCAAATCTCTGGGCTGCGCTTGATACTGAACCGCAGATTAAAACTTCCAATGCGTTGTCATTAATAGAACTGGCTCGAGAACTAGAGCTGCTACTGCTACTACTACTATTATCACTGCTGATGCTGATATTAGCGCTGCCCCGCTTTCCAGTATCGCTCCCTATAGATGTTATCGAAGAGTCGATTGCCGCCCAATCTGCGCTTTGGTCACTGGCAGGCTGTGACTGAGTATCATTATCTTCAGTGTAATCTGGATCTTTAATCGACAACGTCTTCAAAGCAAATATAGCACTTAAAGGGGGATTCGGGGCTGACATTGGATGTCACGCACTCAAGTTGCGGTTGCACTGTTATATCCAACTATGGAGAGGCCTATGGTTTGGCGTATGGAACAATAGATATACGCCGGCAGTTACAGCTACTACTCAGGTTGTATAGCCAGCTGCGAATGGAAAAAAGAGAACAGGCTCTTGATGACAGAGGCAAGAAAGGAAGTGATTTAAAAAAAAGAAGATATCTTCTCTTTTGTAAAGGAGAAATTAATTGTGTACTTAAACTCACTCAGAGCGGCTTCTGACAGCCAAGTAGACCGACCTGCTTATACGTGGAAGAAAGAAACCTTGAGCAAGAACATAGAAATTGGGTTAGGGCAGCACAAACTTAAAAACGTAGAAGATTTTGATGCGATTTTGTCAAGCTCTTTCACTTGATAATAGGACTGTGTGGTCATTGAATGCTGAAATATTAAATTAAGATACTGGCAAAATGGCTCTGACAAATATCTTGCATTCTGGCGCAGTTTTCTTAAACAGAAAGCTGTTAGTGAGATATTTCAGTTCTACAATATCTTTTTCTCAACAGAATTCTCTGGACTTCTCTAAGCTTACTATTACCAAGACTCAGACACCAAAGCAGCTCCCTCCTCCTGAAGAGTTGGTTTTTGGCAAAACCTTCACAGGTATGTTTTTCAGTCTTGGTTAAATGTATGTTAATTCTAACAATTTCCTTAGATCATATGCTTAGTATTGAGTGGACAGAAGCTGAGGGATGGGGAGTTCCCGAAATCAAGCCGTACCAAAATCTCACTTTGGATCCCTCTGCATCTGTTCTTCACTACGCATTCGAATGCTTTGAAGGCCTGAAAGCTTATCGCGATAACAAAGACAAGGTCCGCATTTTTAGACCTGATCGGAACATGGCCCGTTTAAACTCCTCTGCAGAGCGCATCTGCCTGCCCACCTTTAATTCTGATGACATGATTCGGCTTATTTCCGAGTTTGTGAAGGTTGAAAAAAACTTGATTCCCGCTCAAAGAGGATTCTCGCTCTATCTCCGCCCGACTCTTATTGGAACTCAAGCGTCACTTAACGTTTGCAGTCCGAATAAAGCCCTCTTGTACGTCATTGCTTCGCCGGTCGGCCCTTACTATCCTACAGGTTTCAAGGCCGTTCGTCTAGAGGCAACTGACTATGCTGTACGTGCATGGCCTGGTGGTGTTGGTAATAAGAAGCTTGGAGCTAACTACGCGCCATGCATTAAACCCCAACGTGAAGCAGCCGAGCGTGGCTATCAACAAAACCTTTGGCTCTTTGGAGAGGAAGGAAATATTACAGAAGTTGGAACCATGAACGCTTTTTTTGTATTCAAAGATCTGATAACAGGCAAGAAGGAGTTGGTTACAGCTCCCTTGGACGGAACAATTCTTGAAGGTGTTACCCGAGATTCTATTTTGGAACTTGCTCGAGAAAAGCTAGACTCTAAGGAATGGACTGTTTCAGAAAGGTACTTCACGATAAAGGAAGTTTCGGAGCGTTCAGACAAAGGAGAGCTCGTGGAAGCTTTTGGTGCAGGAACCGCTGCAGTTGTGTCCCCAATTAAAGAAATTGGATGGAATGGAAAAAGTATTCACGTTCCCCTTCAGGATGGAAAGGAAGCTGGAGCCTTAACAGAAACAATCGCTGAATGGATTGGTGATATCCAATATGGTCGTGTCGACCACCCTTGGAGTCTTGTTGTTGATTAAATATAGTAATACCAAGGGTTGTTCACAGGTTTGTATATAGAGCACAAATGCTATCTTTAATGAAGCAAAAAATAGGCCAATGAATTGAATGATGCCATATAAGAAGCAGATTTATTGGCAGTAATGACATTAAAAATAATCATTTAGTCCAAGAATAATAGTGTAAAATGCAATTTGATCAAAGAAAACGACTGGAGTGTGAAGCTCAAGTTCTGAAGATCGTGTGTCATACTCTTGGGCAGCTCGCTAGTTATAATATTTCCCAGTAACCTACGGATATTGAAAATATTTAGTTATTACCATGATTCCTCAGCACATTTGAAGCTTAGTTCTTGTGAGATTCAGTAAGAAAATTGCAACTAAAATATTTCGTAAGAGTGGGGCTGCGTGCTTTCCTTCCGATAATACTTTTAATCGACTAGTCCCCTATAGCCATTTTCCCCTCACTGGGCTGGTCTGCCAAATTTTTTGACGCTTAATGTCAAATGCGCACGCAATTGCTCTTGATAAGAAATTCTAGCCGCACACATTTCGGCAAAATTTGAGGTTCTATTGAAGATTTAACTGATACTTGGGAACCACGGTCATCGTTTTCAGGTTCTCTGATTGCATTGACATTACATGGGCTATATAGCAAATCGAAATACCTGAATTCGCGAATTTAATTGAAAGTTGGTGGGCAGGTGGAAACTAATTGTCGTAGCACACATGTGAGGCTAGAAGTATAACGGGTTTGTGAAGACTTCATATTCAATGAATTCAAGAGATATATTGGCGGTAAAGAATCTGGCCAAAACTTTATGTAGTAGTTAGAATTTATAATACAGCGCTGTTATCTGCTTGTACATGATCATTTTACATGAAAGCCGATACCATTGTTTCAGTTTGACAGGATAGAAAATCCAAAAGCGGTACCCATTTCAAAATTGATTGATAAAAGTCAGGGAGGGTTCGTAACAGCGTGAGCTTTTCAGAGTATCTGATTCCCTCTTACTGAGCACACAAGCATAAACAGTGAGCTATCATACCTGAATTTTAGGATTGCCCGCTAACAGCAAGTTGCAGCAAATGGCACTAAAACCTTCTGTAAAACCCTCTTTAATGACAGCAGTAATAATAGGCCATGCCACTTTTATAATTTCGCCCACATTCTCTGTCATGTTCTAATCTGAGAGTATTGAATTTAACTGAGAAAGGTTCAAATTTTTCACTAGCTTCTTTTATTTATAGGCGTAGTCAGATAATGAATTGGCGGGTCCCAATATTGACGTTATGCTTCCAACAAGTGCACTACCAATTTAGTTTCTGTTCCAGCACGAAGAAGATCGTGGAGCATAAAATCATAGTGTTTACATATTTGACTTCAAATCAGGGCTCCTTTTTTTCCGTAGGTAAAAAAAACCTCTGGCTTATTATTGAAATTGCCAGACCTAACTACTGCCTTAGCTTAAACCGATTTTTTCATTACTGCTTTGAATCGCTAACCTCAAGTACTCAACTCAAGTAGCGATAATAGTATAGTCTGCAGTTGTATTTCTGAATTTTCTCAACTTTTAAAGCTTTGCCCCGCTGAACGCAGTTTTCGTCTTGCTGTTTCCTGTCTCATTCTTGCGTAAAGGGTAAATCCCAACCTCCGAACTTTCCTTTTTCACCTTTCTTTCACCCGCACTAATTCAGCATCACCAATTTTATAACACAACCTCCTGAACTACCTTGAGACCACCTTTTCGACTGCTCAGCGACGGTTCAACGACTATGGCTTTACATAAAAAAACCTCGCGAAAGCTGGTCTATACCCTTTCTTCACAGTCGTCCCACTATGGCCACTCACTAGGCGTCAACTCCTTGGCAATCGACCCTAATACTCCTGCTCAAGACTCACTCCTCTTTGCTTCTCCAGGCTCTTCCAGCAGTTCCATCTCGCAAAAGAGAGGTAATTTAGATGGTGGCCAATTGGAAGCTGAACAGAAATGTTCTGAGCCACCTACCGGTATACTTTATTCCGCAGGGCGTGATGGTGCCATTAATGCCTGGCGTATTCATGACATGGACCTATCTCCTAATGACTACTATACAGAACCTGCCACTAATATTTTTGTTGTTTCCGGTGAAGAGTTAGGCTCAAGTACGACTTCATTTCTCTCTGAAGCATTGAGGCATGATACTCGAAACAACTCGCTCAGAAACCCGACCATGAAGCACAATCCAGCTAGTATACGGTCTATTAATGCAGGAAATGACCATCCAACCTCTTCTGTATCAAAGCTACTTGGACCTTCTTTGGCTGCCTTCTTAAATGCCACCCCTCCAGATACAAAAACTACAGGTCGTTTTCACTTAAAGTCGGAATCTTCTGTCGGGTCTACAACTTTTGGCCTTTCCGGCCAAAACCACACTAACTGGGTAAATGATATTGTTCTAGTGGATAATAAACGCCAAGGTAAGTTTTTTGTTTTTTATTGACTAATTTTGCTAATAACATTTTAGTTGTTTCTTGTTCTTCCGACCTCACGGTGAAATTGTGGAACCCTCATAATGATACTCAGCATATTATCGGTCAACACAGAGACTACGTTAAATGCCTGGCTACCCCCTCTCAAATCTCTACAGATTGGGTTGTGTCCGGTGGCTTGGACAGGCGGATAATTGCCTGGGACTTGAATCGCGCTTCTGGAAAATCTCAAGAAAAGTACAATATCGACCTCGGTCCGGATGATAAAGGTTCAATTTATGCTTTGGATGTTAGTGCTGGCCACGGGGGTGGCTCCGTTATTGCAGCGGGAGGTCCTGAAGCCACAGTCAGGCTATGGGATTCACGCACGGCAGGCTCGTCTCCCTCGCCTATTGCTAAACTAGTAGGTCATACTGCCAATATACGGTCAATTCTTATATCTGAGAAGGGAGACTGGATTTTGTCAGCTTCTTCAGATTCTTCCATCAAACTTTGGTCGGTAACAGCTGGTCGTCTGCTCCATACATTTGACATGCACTCTGATTCTGTGTGGTCTCTCTACTCCGACCATCCTTCTTTGCATGTGTTTTATTCCGCCGACCGATCAGGAATAGTTGCCAAAACGGACCTTCGAGGAGTCGGCAGCGACATTGATTGTGATGCTGTATGCTCTGTTATTTGCAACGAACATCAAGGAATTTCAAAAGTTATCAGTGCTGGTAACAACATTTGGACTGCAACTTCTAATTCCCGTATTCACAGGTGGCGCGACTTTGATACTACACCTTATTCAGTTCATCGTCAGTATTTCATTCCGAAAGATGATACACCCGAAAATGACGAAGAGAAAGCTCCCAACGACAGTTTGAAAACTAAGGCAGAAAATAATGAAAACAGTGAAGATTCCACCATAATAACGCACTTTTTAAGCACACAAGGTGGACCTAGTCTTCGATTTCAGCCTCCATACTCATCTTCGGCTGCTTTTGCGGACTCTGAAGTTACCTCTATGTTGAGTTCCGATACTCCTTACAATCTAGCAGACCCGTTAGATCCTTTAGACTCTCATGAGCCTTACATCCCGCAAGGGACGTCTATTGTTGTAGACCCGATTCATATTAACCCCATTGAAACTCTCAAGGGGAAAATAGGTCTTATAAAGCATCGGCTTTTGTCAGACCGCCAAAGGGTACTTACTACAGACAATGCCGGAGAGATTATTTTATGGGACCTTGTCAGATGTGTTCCTTTGAAATCATTTGGCACTGGATTGGACATGGAATCGCTTGCGGATGAACTCGGAACACCTGCCACGATGTCAAACTGGTGTCAGGTTGCGACACGTACTGGAGAACTTTTTGTTACTCTCGACAGAAATACATGTTTTGATGCTGAGGTTTACGCTGACGAAATAATTCCGGAAATTGGCGAAAAGGAACTGAAGGCTCACTCCGTGCTTAATCCAACAGTTGCAGACTTAGTGTACGACCAGCGCATTAATCTAGGAAAATGGGTGATTCGCAATTTGCTTGCTAACCTCTTGACTGAAGAAGTGAACCGGGACAAAGCTTATCGCACGAAGCTAGCACTTGATCCAAATAGCGCTTCCGGCAATACTAAGGCTGGATCCTTATTAGAGTCACAGACAATGAATGAGCAGAGAACTCGAGATTTAGATACTCTGGATCAAGTTCAGACTGATGCTCTACCTTTGGAATCGGCAAACACTACTAATGCGACATTTTCTACAACTGCCTCAAATTCTACAACTACAACCTCGGCCTCAAACCCCAAGAGTGCAAATAGCGGATTTATGGGTCGGTTTCGTTTTGGTAAGGGCAATAAAAAGGATAAGAGCAAGTCTGGTAACCCTGGAACTGCTTCCAGTACCACGGCCACTACTGGTAGTGGAACTACGAATGGTAGTACTACAGCTTCGGCAAACCATACGGAGGACGATCAGAATACACCTTCAGATTCAGGCTTTGAAGTACTAGGAGAAGTTATTACTGAGTTACGAAGAGAGTATGTTGGTAAAAAAAGAGTGATAGCGAATGACTCTGATGGACATTCCGAAATCCAGTCCGTTTACAACCCACCCCTTCCATCAGAGCTGCCTTTTATTTCTATTCCATCTCATACTAAAATCATGATTTCTGAATTGGCCCAGGATTCAGGAGGCCTTGTGGATTTGTATCGAGGTCGTGTTGGCCAAGTTGGTTTGGATGCTGATAAACTTGAATCGATTCTTCCTGCTTGGATTGCCCAAGTATTGCTTCTGGACCAGATTCCCGTGAAGGCAGAGGTTAAGGTTGGATTTGTAATGGTACCTTGTGATGCTAGTGAGCAAGCTGATACTAGTATTGAACCGTTACCGCTAATCCAACAAGGTGGTGGCCGACTAAATGGCTACCAAATGTTGCGAGCGCATAAAGCAATAACCTATCTCATTGAGAAACTTCGCTTAGAAGAAGAGGTGGTTAAAATCCCTGAACTGGCTGGCAAGAGTGACGAGGAGGTTGCACAGCGCGACCATAATGAGTGGCTAGAGCTTATTTGCCAGAATCAAGTTGTACCCCATACAATGACACTCGCCACTATTCGTACACGAATTTGGCGTAGCGGCGGCGATGTTGTTTTAAAATATCGCCGGCGTAAACTATAAACAGTAGACACATAGTACACATTTGTAACTTTTGAATTTGAATTTGAATTTTGTTATTTGTTTTCATAGTCTTTCTTTAGCTACTTCGGAGTAAGACACATCGTTATCTAGAAGTGCGCATATTTGCGTCTTGTGTAACTGAGAGACCGAAGAGTTTGCGATCTCCCAAAAATTTCACTTGAAGACTTCCACGTCCACTGTCCAAGCTTGCAATATCTCGTCTACTATCGACTATCTTCACTCAGCAAAAATAGTGAATAAATCCAGCTCTACAAACCTAATAGAGCAACTCGCATTTGTTTTTTCCAGTTTACAGTTTACTGGTCTCAGAGGAATATTATTTTGAGGTCAATAGAGAACAAACCTAAAGAAACCAGAAAAACTTCTCACATTATCAACATTTTGACATTGGCAACCAGTCAGCTGCCTCCACTTACAATAATTTCAGTATTTATTCAGGAAAAGTATTAAAACTATGGAAGACCCAGATAGAGTAGCGTCCAGATTATGGCGTGTTTACCGTACGACTAAAGAGCTAGCCCTTGATCGAGTGAGTGTGGTTGCAGACATTCTTTATGTTAAGCCTGCCTATTTTTAAGCTAACAAAAAAATTTATGTAGGGCTACCTTATTACTCAAAGGGAGGTTGAGATTACATTGGACGAGTTTCGGGCTCAGTTTTGCGATGGTATGGGCCAGGTAACGCGTAAAATGATGTGCTATCAGGCAGTCCCTACGGAAGAATCTGCTGCCAAGTTTCCTAGCTTGGGTTCCCTATGGGTGGAATTTTGTGAGGAACCTAATGTAGGCGTCAAGACCATGGAAGCGCTTTGTTTGCACGTTTTAGAGAAGAATTTTTCAAGTGCCATTTTTGTGTACCAAAACAATTTGACATCTGGCGCTGCACGTCGTATTCCAAGCGTGGCACCCGCTACTATTGATTGCTTTCAAGAGTCAGATTTGGTTGTTAATATTACGCATCACGTTCTTGTTCCAAGGCATATCCTTTTGTCTGATCCAGAAAAGAAGGAGCTTTTGCAGAGGTACAGGCTAAAGGAATCCCAACTGCCACGCATTCAGCGTGAGGATCCTATGGCTCGTTATCTTGGGCTAAAGCGAGGGCAGGTTGTTAAAATTATTCGATTAAGTGTTACAAGTGGAAAATATGCAAGTTACCGTATTTGCTTGTAAAATTAGCTCCATATTCCAACATGTTTTTGTATAAAGTAAAGTTAAAAAAAGTCAATTAATTCATGTTTTTTTTTCATTTTTAACTCATTTCTGTTGTTTGAAAAATATATACAGCAAGGATTTGTAGAAAGGTTAATTTGAGGCCTGTCGCATCAGCTCCTTCTTGACGAATTCCAGGCTATTAACAAGATTGAGACCAACTGATCTCAGTTTAACAAGAGGCCCAAAGTCAGATGAATACAGTTTATGAAGTTTATCAACCACCCCCAGCTTAAGATGGTTGGGGAAGTACCGATCCGCCCAGTACGGTTCAATTGCCAAAAGAGAACCGATGTCAAGTCCACGACGAGTAGCTACTTCTAATGCATTGGTCAAAGACTCTACATCTTGTTGACCCATGTTGAGGCCTTGTCCAGCAAGCGGATGTGTTGTGTGGGCGGCATCTCCAACCAATGCAACGCGCTCAGATACATATGTATCGCAATGCTTCATTTTGAGAGGGAATGAAGCACGAGATCCCTCTTGAACTGAAGCAATAATAGTGGGGTAATTGTTGTCTTCGTCCTCAAGGTTAGTATTTTCTAGTCTCCATTCAAGCTCATCTTGTAATTCCTGCGGATTTGAACCTGAAAGGTTATTGAACATATACTCCAAATCAACGTGACCAAGCCGAAATCCTGCATTTACTAAGGCACAAAAGCTCTCTTCTGGAATAGACTTTAGATGCTTTGCCATTTCAGGTGTACAAGACCAGACCAGACTTGCAAAGCCGTTGGGCATTGGAAGTAGAGCAATAGGGCCAGTCTTCAGAAATCTTTGAAAAGCCGTAGAACGAAAGTCCTCCCATTCTAGACGAACTGTGGCTACTAGACCATGGCGGTTGTAGTCCCAACCGCGAGCTTTAATCTTTGCAAACGCACGAGCAGGGGAGTTGGCACCGTCAGCACCCACGAGAAGTCGGGCAGCCAGCTTTCTGCCATCTTCAAGCTCAACAATTGGCCACCCGCTCAAATCTAATTCCGAGTTAGCAGTATAGGCTGTCATACTATGCGAGATTGCTTTGACGCGAGAATTATCGAGCACCTGAGTTGGTGCAACTCCTTCAGGTAGATTATTATTCAGTTCAGTCAATCGACGAATCATAGATGTCTGAAGATTTTTGTTTTCTACCATGTGTGCAATTTCCCATGTTCCTTCACCCTCAAACTCACCACTGGTGCTCACTAATGATGGTTCAAAGTTGATCCGCGCGTCTGAAATGCCGTCCCAAACTCGCATGTCGTCATATGACTGGACTCTTTCAGCATGAATGTGATCCCAAGCCCCAATTCTCTCTAAGAACTTGACGGATCTCGGTGTGAGACTGCTGACTCTGTTTTCAAAGTAATCAGGAGTCGGCTCCCATTCTCTCAAGGACGTCATACTACTCCCTTCCACCAAAACTGTTTTCAAACTCCTGGTAACTGAAGAGTTTTTCAGCGCAGTTGCAAGAGTCAATCCTGCAGGACCTCCCCCAATGATAACAACGTCATATACCTCAGGTGAAGCTGTTTCATTTCTAGTAGTAGAGGAATATCGAGAGGTCATGCAAAATATCGACGGTTGCCGCAAAACACTTTGCCTTCTGCTAATCCACTTGAAAGCAGTATCAGAACACCTCTGATATGTGACTCTATTCATTTTAATTTTTACCATATTCTGAAGATAGTGTGAAATCGTGTCTCAAAGGTTGAATTTAAATCATGTTACAATTCAATTAAGTGAGAAAATCGAGCAAATTTCCATTGTGGTTTAGGGTATGCCTGACGTCTCGAACTATATCATGGAAATATAATCCGATAGTGCATCATTTCCTCAATTCCACACATTATGGGGGCTATCTTATCGGTTCCATTTTTGGCTATGCCTGGAATCAGTATGATTGGTTCCTGCATAGCTTCTTGCTGTGGTGCTATGGCTTGTTCAGCGTTATGTTCTGCTTGTGGTAAATGCTCCTCGAGTATTGCCACTCGTATTGGGTATGCAGTTCTCTTTTGTATAAACTCGATTTTATCTTGGATAATGTTGACAGACTGGGCAATTAAGAAGTTAGAGTATCTCGCTCTTGATTATGTTCATATTCGGTGTCACGGAGGTAAAGAGTGCTATGGGTTTGTTTCCGTTCATAGAATAAACTTTGCACTTGGGCTCTTTCATCTCATTCTGGCATTGCTTTTGGTAGGGGTTCAATCAACTCAGAATTCTCGTGCAGCTATTCAAAATGGATATTGGGGACCGAAGCTAATTGCGTGGGCGGTCCTTGTCGTTTTGACTTTTTTTATTCCAGATGGATTTTTTGTTGTATGGGGCAACTGTGTGGCCAGTATCGGTGCTATCATTTTTATACTTATTGGTCTAATTCTGCTAGTAGACTTTGCACATTCTTGGGCAGAGAAATGCTTGGAGAGAATCGAAAAGACTGACTCCAACTTTTGGAAGACACTTTTAGTGTCCTCTACACTTGGAATGTATGTTGGTACTCTTGCTCTGACCGTTATAATGTACTTGTTTTTTGCGGGATCCGGCTGCTCAATGAACCAAGCGGCTATTACAATAAATCTCATTTTGGCGGTAGTAAGCTTTATCATCTCCGTCAATCCAACAGTACAGGAGGCTAGCCTACAGGGAGGACTAGCACAGGCATCTATGGCCGCTATATATTGCACTTATTTAACGATGTCAGCTGTTTCGGCAGAACCTGATGACGAAAGTTGCAATCCCCTAGTGCGCTCCAAGGGCACTCGAACAGCCAGTGTTGTATTAGGAGCCATTTTTACTTTTCTCGCCATTGCATATACTACTACCCGAGCTGCTATACGAACCTCTATTTCACACCGCGAAACGAGTGGATATGATGCTGTAGTTAGCAATGAGATCATCACACAAGAACCTTCGAGGCGTACTATGCGCATTGGGGCTGTTCGTGCGGCTGTAGAAACTGGATCTCTACCACCTTCAGCCTTGAATGAAAATTGGTGGGAATCTGATAGTGATGAAGAGTATTCACAGTCAGGGGATGATGAAAGAGGGGGCTACAAAGTACAATTATGTTATGTTTCATTTTGTATTTTTCCTGGCCACTCAGTGGACGGCTACCTTGCTGACAGTGAATGTTCAAGCTGATAGCCTACAAGACTTTGCTCCAGTTGGCAGGACCTACTTTTCCTCTTGGGTAAAAATTGTCAGTGGTTGGATTTGCTACATCATTTATTCCTGGACGCTTTTAGCTCCTCTTGTCTTTCCTGATCGTTTTTCTTCATAATTTTTTTTCATCACGACTTCACCCCATTGTACTTTCACCTGGTGGGCTATTTCATGTGGACTCTGAAAAGTCATTTAATGCTCTGCGAACCAAAACGAAATATCAAACAGACATGGTTGGAGAATTTTTAGTTTGCTTGACTAGATACAGAGAGCCACTAGTCACTATTTGAATATTGGAGTGACTTAATGAAAGAAAATGATTAATTAAATACCAAGAAAGAAAGTGCGGAGAATCTTGTTAGTTATCAGTAAGTCATTAGTGACGTTGGAAACAAATATATAAGCCAAATATAATACAAGAGGCAAATCTTTGTGACCTATATAGCTTCTTCAATTTTTCAAATTTTTTTCCCCTTCTCATCAACGTACGGCTACGATAACGCCATCAATGACTAACAATGAAATTTAAATTTTCATGCCTCCTTCACTTTTATCCACATACATCTTCAATTTGCAACAGGTATAGCAGCATTTGTTCAGCCGTTGTTTTGAGGGAAGCTCAGTATTAATAGTGGCCTCCAAATTGTTTCGACCTTCTTTTTTTATCTTCAAGAGCCTTCCTGTATTCTCGCAGGTCTTTAGGAGGTACCAGAGTTTTCCAATCACGTTCGCTAGACTCTATACACAAAAGTATGATTTTGATATTCCAAGGAAGATTTGTTCTAACATGGAGATAGATCAACTGAGCTCGAAGATATGCAAAACCTTTTAGCTACTCGGAAGGCTATCTTGGATTCGGGAATTGCCCGTAAGGATCTGGTTTTCGTTCGAGATCTAGATGTTAAGGCATTGACAGGTGTAGACGCATGGCACAGACCTGAACCACAGCCAGTGACTATTTCAATATGGCTACGTACTAGTGTGGCTCACGCTGGAAGTACAGACCATTTGACCTACTCTTTAAATTATGCAGTAATAACTAGAAAGGTTACTAAGATGGTTGAGTCTTCCAAATTTAAATCTCTCGAAGATATTGCTGAACGAGTTGCTAAAGTAGTACTAGGCGATACTGTTGGTGGGCAGTGGGCTAAAGTTCAAGTTAAAAAACCCCGGGCTCTACTTCGTGCAGATGCCACGGAAATCATTATTGTCCGCCAGCGCAACGATCGCGCAATTCCCCCAACACTTACTGGGGTACTCGCAAATAAAACCCCTTTTGATGTTATCCCGGTTGAAGGTGAAATCGATGTGGTTAAAATTCATAAGCTTAGGCTAGTGACCATTATTGGAGTTAACACTATCGAACGCTTGCATAAGCAAAATGTCATATTGGATTTGACACTTTACAAGCCAGGCCAACCACCAAAAGAAGAAGCACGCGGAACCTTTGACAAGGCTTATGATTTTAGAGAAGTTGTCCAGCGTGTCACTGACCATGTCGAGGGCGCAAATTACAAAACTGTGGAAGCATTTGTGACTTCGATTGCTGAAGTTGTGTGCTCCTTCGGCGTGGAGAAGGTGACAGTTCGTGCTGAGAAACCTAGCGCATTAACATTTGCTGATGCCGCTGGCGTCGAAGTGACTCGCACTCGTAAATGGTATCTCGCTGAATTGGAAGGCGGAAATTTAGCCACGAATACAGCTGGAAGGACCCTGAGCTCTGCCAATGATGAAGGAAGTACACCTCTTTTCCCAGATAGTGGTAATTTCCAAGAAGGTCAGTTACATACTGCATATATCGCATTTGGCAGCAATGTTGGCCCGTCTTTGACTTATATCAAAGCTTCAATTACAGAGCTCGAAACTCGGGGAATCAAAGTTACTGCTACATCTAGTGTCTACGAATCGGATCCCATGTATATTACTGACCAGCCCAAGTTTTATAATGGAGTATTCAAGACTGAAACTTTATTAAAGCCTCTGGAACTTCTTGGAGCTCTGAAAGATATTGAATACAATTCGTTTAACCGAGTCAAGGAACTAGAAAATGGTCCTCGCAATATTGATTTGGATATTTTATTATTTGATGATATTGTTTTTAACCAGCCTCCAAAGCTTACAATTCCTCATGCCGGTATGCTTTCACGTTCATTCGTGCTTAGACCCTTGGTTCAGTTGGTTCCACCTACCTCTATTCACCCATTAACTGCTGAGACCATTCACTCACATCTTGAGCAGATTGCTGATCCAGATCCAGTTGTTCAAGCGTCAAATGCTCTTCGGGTAGTTGTCCCTATTGCCCGCGTTCCTGCAAAGCCTTTAATCTTTGATCCTCAAAATCACACATTGCCTACTCAAATAATGGCAATCTTAAACGCTACACCGGATTCATTCTCAGACGGTGGAGTTAATTATGACCCTAGTAATTTGCAAAAGATTTTAGATTCCGCCCGGCAATTTGTTGAACATGGTGCTTCAATTCTGGATATTGGTGGAATGTCCACTCGCCCTGGTATTACATCAATGCCAACTTCTGAAGAAGAAGCTCTTCGCGTGGTTCCAGTTATTAAAGCACTTAGAGGTGACAAGTATTTTGATAACGTGATTATTTCTGTAGATACTTATCGCGCAAAAGTTGCGCGTGAGGCTGTGAAGGCTGGAGCAGATATCATCAACGATATTAGTGGTGGCCAATTAGATTCTAATATGTTTGCTAGCGCAGCCGATCTAGGTGTGCCCATTATTCTCAATCACACCCGGGGAACTCCTCAGACTATGGACTCGCTGGCTGATTACAAAGTTCAGCAACACGCCGGTGACAATGAAGTTGACCATATACTCATTAAAGACAATTCTGACGAAGCTGTTATTGAAGTTGTGGGCCACGAACTGGAAGCTCGAGTTGAAGAAGCCGTTTTGGCTGGTTTGCCCAGATGGCAAATCATACTAGACCCTGGTCTTGGATTTGCGAAAAATCTTAATCACAACTTGGCAATTATTAGAAATCTGGATAAGCTCCGAAACCGACAGGCTTTGAAAGGATTTTCCTGGCTGATAGGACCGTCTCGTAAGAAATTTATTGGTAGAATAACAGGGAAAAACACCCCGGCTGATCGAGTCCTCGGAACAGCTGCTACCGTTACTGCTTTAATTCAAGGTGGCGCTGATATTGTGCGTGTTCACGACGTGGCTGAAATGGCCGAGGTAGTTAAGATGGCCGATAGTATTTATCGTGCTATACTCTAGAGTTAAGTCAATTTACTTATACGTTACTATTCAAAATATTTAGACTTTTTTTATGCTGGATCAGTAATTCCCCCATCACTGATGATGTATGTGCACTCAGATTCGGGCATATCTGGACTATCCTGAAGTTTTGCGACTCTTTCTTCACCTCTTCCTTTTCTTCAACAGGGTCAGAATCCTAGTGTCACTAGTGAAATCTCTGAATAAATCATACCTTAAAAGAATTCTTGTAGCAGATGCATGTGCCAAAACATGACCTCCAACTCTAGAATATCTTGTCAACCATGTAGTAAATCTCACTGATTCGACCCTACTTACGGTTTTCTACCATCTGCAGCCGCAAACAGTGCGGAAGCCCCTGGATCTGATTGAACTTGGTTTGTAAGAAACACCGCAACGTTGTATTCCTCAGCCAATCTGTTCAACCTGGCAAGCATCTGATTTAGCCTGTACTAAAATTAGCGGTATTTTCAAAAGGAGTACTTTACACTCACCTTTGCTGGCGCTCGTTAAGTTCACCTCTACCCGAATACTGCTAGCTGTTAAAACACTGTGCAGACAAATCTCAAGCTAGACTTACGTCAACTCTGAAGTGGGCCATAATAGAGTCGATAATCTAAGTTGTTAGATCATAGTTTTAACAATTCAAAGCACTTACCAGCAAACGAAAAGTGCCTTCAATAAAATTGCTACCGATTTCCTCAATTAATTCCATTTGGTGTTCGCTGTTAAGAGCCCTGCCATACGCAATGTTGTCCATAACAATTCCAGGGTCAACTCCAAATCTTTCGGCAATCTTGGCGACTCTATACACTGATGTTAAAACTGGATATGGTTGCATGATTTCCAAGTCTCAAACCTCTCGGGACGAAATGTTCCTTCTGTATCAATATAAGCTGCCTTTCCTTCTGCTCCTCCCATGGACTATAACAGGTTAGTTTTGCATCAAACAGAACTTTTTTCACGTACTTTAGGAAGCTGAGCCATCACACAAAGTGTATGAGCCAGCTGTGTTTTTCCACACCGAAACTCCCCAAACACTTCACTAATACTCATAGTTTGAATACCACCGCCTAGCATGTCGTCAAAATTTTTCGAGCCAGTGGAAATGCTCATTACTTTTTTTCGCAGGTCTGCTTGGTCTGTTGCCGTAACAAACCCTACACTCTAATCTGGTTAACTCTGAAAGTAATTTTTTTCCACTAAGCCTACCATGATTTTCTTGCCCGCTTCTTTTATTTTTTCAACCTTGATTTCACTTAATCCTTTGATTTTAATCATGTTTCTTCTTGTTGTCGATAGTACAGTCTGAGATATTAGATTTGATTTCCGAAATAATCTTATTTTTCTTACTGAAATAGAATGAATTCCAGCACTTTTCAGCTTTTGAATATCAGACATGTTAATTCCATGATTCTGAAGCTCCTCAATGTTAATAATATCCAAGCTGAGATCAATTCCACTATCATCTCCGATATTAGGAGCAGGCGTGGCCTCCTCTCGGGTTGCTGTTGCTTTTCTTGACATTGTGATGAATGGCGAACGTAATGGACTATCTTTATCGTTTCTTGATTTTGGGAATCAGAAGAACTAAGAGACATTTCGCTGGTATTTATATTCCAAGTGAGGGTGTGAGGAAAGTATGGCTTAATTGACGAGACGACAACATTATCCTTGTTGTGTGTGTGATTTATACGAATAAAAAACAAAAAAAAACAAAAAAACAAAAACCCTATTTCTAAACGTTTTCTTCTTTTTGCAGGTCTTTGTCGCTCAAATTTTTAATCAAAAAGTCATTGCTCTGAAATAGCTCGGATTTTAAAGAAACGTTTTTTGCTACTCTGGAATCCGGCTGCTCAATGATTTTTCCAATGGTGCTGATATCACTTAGAATGGTGGGGACAGATCGCGTCTTGGTTCTACAGAATCGGCTCTATGGGACGTTAAAACAGAATTGACTAAAGCGAATTGAAGTCACTCACAATATGCCCAGTTTTGCCACATGTGTGGCACGTCTTTATCAGAGAAATTGGGGACATGGGAAAATGAGGGCACTCTGTATTCTGCAGAAAACAATTAGTTAAATTCACGCTGAAAGAATATATCTTACTTTGTGACCAGGAGTCCCACAGGAGTAACACGTAACTTTGTGTTGTCGAGTTGAACCTGGGTAGTCTCGGTAGCCAAAATTTTCTTGGATATGAGGAGAGAACTGATTATGAATAGGTACACTGAAATACGACGAAAGAAATTTGGAATCTGGAGATGGTTCTGGGCTGCTGTATTCCACGGATGGTAGGTAGAGTGAAATATTTGCATGAGATATTGGGGGATAAAAAGCGATACCTGGAGGTGTGTAGAGATTGCCCATATGATCTATACTGTGAAGAGGATACACTGAGACGGTGCAAAACTTTGCCAAATGACCGACCTGCCCACATATATAACACACGTTAACATTTGGGCTCGAATTAGCACTGAAGGAGTGCCGCCGAAACACTAAAGGGCATTCAGTTTGAATGTGACCAATTCTTTTGCACTTGTAGCATTGTTTGGCTACACTACTTTTCGGCTTTGGACAATTGCTTGACTCATGTCCTAAATGTTGCAACGTTAGGCACAGGTATCAGAAAAGCGGCCTCTCAACTCAAAAGAAAGAGAAAAATATATATACCTGGTTCTTTGCAGTTGTAGCACAGACGCTCAGAATGATCACAGTTATCTGCATAGTGGCCAATATTGCCGCACCTAAAATCCACAAATTATTAGCACAACTAAAGAAATTTAGCAGTTCGACAGCAAAGGCATACTTAAAACAAGTACTTTTGAGCACCTGGGACATTCTTAGATAATTGGTATGAAGATGGCAAAATAGAGATATTCAAGGAAGAGAAAATTGCGAGGTCGGAAAATAGTCTGCTAAAAGCTTGTTCAGTTAGTATCCATTATGGAAAATCTCCTTCGGTATGGTGTGATGTGATGTGGAAACTGTTAATACCGAGGAGTTTCGACGTGCGCCCAAAGTCAAAAAGAAACAAAATTCAAAGCAAGTACAAAGTTCGAATAAAGACTATAATCGACAATCTTCAAGTCTAAAGCAGATGTTGAATTAACAGTACAATAGTTTGATGTAATTACGTTGTTTTCACCTCTTGGTTCACGAATCGGAGTAATGAGCAAGTTTTTAATGTCTTTTCCTTACTGGTTTTCCTTTGGGGACATATATAAACTTTGATAAGCGGGCGCTAAGCTCTCCCAAAAAGGTATGGAGCATAATAATAAAAATTAAAGATTGTGACTAAGCATGGCACCAGGCGGCCTCCCGGTACAAAATTCATGAACAAGTGTTTTTGGTAGAAAGGCAACTGTTCAGTCTTGTAATATTGCGATCTTGAAGATTATATATACAATGAGATTTAACAGTCATCTCTAATTCTGCTAGCTGGAATTCGAGTACTCTTCATTGGCCGCAAAAACAGACTCCTTCTCCTTTGCTTTGGGTTTTGAATGCTCTTCAACAACAGCTGCTAACTTTCCAAGTAGCTTGTCAGGCTGCTGTGCCCACTCTAGTTCTCCATACACTGCACCACATAACTCAAGACAGTCCTTGCACTCATTCAATCGGTCCGCATCACCAGTCACGGCAGTCGTAGTTGCCCATTCGCGGGCAGCCAAAAGCATCCAAAATGCTGCTTTGCGATCTCGGGCATGCCTCAATCGGCTTCCAATTTTGGAATCCGTCCCCGTAACACTTACAGGCTTTGCGACGCTATCTGTATCTGAATGGTTGCTAGAGATATGCCCATGGCAGCTATATGAATTGCTCACACGCTCTAATAATAAGGCACTTCCCAAAGGACCAACTAGCTTCTCATTCAAAGCTTTTAATATCCAACGTGACGCACCTTCTGATGCTGCAGTAGGAGATTTCGTAGTGCACATTAACTCAGACGCAACAAGTACACAGCGCAATGCGTATGTGGGCATAGAACAGCGAGAAATGTAAGAGTATGTTGAAAGATCAAGCATGGATTCAATAACATCGGTCCGGGATTTCACAGTTAGAGAATTTCCCTCGGGAGATAGAAGAAAGCTAATTGCACACATTTCTTGAGATGCTGCTAAATAACCCCAAGCCTTATCGTTGTGAAAATCACGTTTAAGTAGTTCATAGATGGAATATGCAAATTTGTAGTCTCGAAGCATAAATGCAAAATCGGCAAGTTTTCTCAGCTGCGCCTCTGGAGAGAAAGACCCATAAGTGGATGTTTGCGTATTGTAGTTCCCATGCGCGGCAGATGTACCACCATTAGAATTAGATGATGAGTGAGAAGAAGAAAATGAAAATGACGGGGACTGACTAAAGATTGAAGAGTTTTTGGACGAGGTCGAGAAATACTTTCGCGAAGCAGAGAAGAATCGTCCAGCAATACCACGGCGGCCAGACGCAATTTGGTCGTTCCACATAGTTGCACAACGTTCCATGAAAGGAATAACGCTCTGCACTACCAACTCCCTAACCATTGCCCTAAGGGAATCTAAATCCTCAATGTGAATACTCTTAGGCAAGTTTTTTTTTCCTTCGACTAAGTTGGGTTCCGAGTGCAAGGCCCATTTAGAATGGGGAAACTCTACGGATTGGCTTGGGTCGTCAATATCCCTTCTAATGCGTATCATGTGACACTGGAGTCCAAAATGCCTTTTCATTTTCTCAAAAAGTGCAATTGATTTATTTAGGTCGGTTTTCTCATCGTGTACCAGCACATAGTATCTAAGGTACTCCCTACTGATGTAATCCGGAACAGATGGGTCGTTGCTCTGATTATAAAGTGCAGATAACGTTTCTATTGGTTGTTGGTTGTGCGAGGAAATGGCAATGATTCCAGCCACGGGGTGGCTAAAAGTCTCAAAAGGCGACACAGGAAGTGCAAATAACAATTTCTGGAATACCTTTAGATAGATTGAGTCGTGACGAAAAGTAGAATTCAACTTAGATCTTTCAGAAAGTAACTTCTCAATGAAAGTCTCTAAGCTTTGCTTCTGGTATAATGCGTAAAATTTCGATGATAATGGTATGGCAGAGGAATTCAATGATTTGACAGAAAGGGGAGATTGGGGTGCTGTATCGAGTTCAGGTAAAGTGACACTTTTAGGAGGGGAAGTGAACCGAACTGCAAAGTCATCAAAAGACATACTGGCAGCTTGTGAATCGCGTACTGTTACTCTGCCAGATATTTTGTCGCCCAACGGTTGTAGTAAGTCAAGCAAACTGTCAAACCCCATTTCTTTGCAAAGATCCTCGGCATCCTGCGAAGCTGTAACTGCAATTTGTGGAGAAAATGCCTTAGATACAAGATTTCTGCATTCTAAAGGACTGTCTAGAGCATTTGCGAGTCCCGTTCCATTCATGTTGCTTACACCTTCGCTGTCCAAAGGCATTTCGTTAACCGCAATCGTTGAAAGTAGTATGTAGTTCCAGCCCTGTAAACTTAAAGTTTGTGTTTATATTATTTTCAGCTATTGCGAATTAGGTCAATTTCCAACGGCTAGCACTCTCATCGCACAAGATTTGATTCCGAAAGTAACTCCAGATTAAGGAAGTTGGATGGCAAGTTGTCGTGGTGGAATTGAAATTGGGTGTATAGGGTTAGGTCTATTTGAAACGAAGTTTTAGTATTCAAATTGACTTCAGGCCTTTTCTACAACATTTCAGCTCTGGAATACAATTTGGCGGATGGCAAACAAGAATATTGGAATTTCAGCTTGAGGACTGAATTTTGAAATGCAATGCATGTAACTATTTGCTTATACCGCCATAATAGGTCTCCGTTCGTTAGCTTGATAGTGAAGTACTCATTATTGTAAGCCTGGCCCATTCATCGTTCGATGATTGGAAAGGCCATTGCAGCATAATAATAGAATAATTGACATTCAAAAAGAGAGTCGTTGGTTACTTGACTGTAACTTGGAATAAGATATTATTTATTTGAGATTAGACGTGCCAATATTTGAAAGACATCTCCAATTCAAAAACCCACATATTGTACATTCAGTAAGTACGATTATGATCTTCAATAAATTTCATCTGAAACTTTCAAATTGATTCCTTCAGTTCTCAAGCAGAGTCTCTTCACTTTGCTGTATTCAAACTGCTGAATCGCAAATTTCCCGTCCTTGGTCCTTGAAAGCTCTTTTACTCAGATAAATGCTGGTTTCACGTCATTAAAATCATTTATGAATTGAAACAGAGGTCAGTAAATCAACACCCTCTCTGATTGTTTTTTTGCCAAACTTTTTTGCCTTTAACTTGAGAACTTGTGTTGACAATGTTAGGAAAAAGTCCATTGTCATTTTCTTTGTTAACTTTGGTTTTACTAGCATTGTTTTCAGGCTGAGCCTGGACGGGCTTTCTATCCCATCCTCTGTAGCACGCGTCAATCGTCAGGCAGAGAATTCTATGAAAGCCTCCATAGAAGCAACGTGGCCATTATTGTACAGCCAGCTGCACAGCGTAGTTTCTGTTGAATAATGAGAGTTTTTTAATCGCCCAATCAATGGTACACATCTCTTTATCTCTTATCGCTGAGTAAGCCACCTTGCTTCAGGGACTTTAGGTCTCGCCAGAAGCAAAAAAAATTATTAAACTAAAACTTGTTTAATTTGTGCCTTCTCTTTATTCCCTTTATCCTCTTCCCATGTTTACTCACCGAGCAGGATACACGGAATTTTCCTTGTCAAAGTCTATCACCTCAGTCTCCAACTGTTGTCGTGCTAACTGCTAGAGCCTTTTTTCTTAATCTAAATAGTTTCATGTGCTAGAACTTTTTGACCTTTGCTTCTTTTTCTCTCTCGAAAGCTTTCGAGCTCATATTGTTTTCCTGGAACACAGTCTGGTGCTCCTGAATATTCAAAATATCACTGCTGATAATGGCCGACTCAGTAGCTGGTTGTCCCGGCGATTTTGCAACTGTAACTATTTCTCAAGCCGACTATATACTCTTACAAAAACTTCAAGTACTAAAAACTTTGGTTGGTCAGCTCGGTCAAAATGAGTCTTCGGAAGTCGATAAGGGTCAAAACGTCAAGATAGAGCCTGTGGATACTAATACTGACGACACGGACCCTCCCCATGGTACTAAGCAACATAACTCCGACGTACCACCTATGCTGGGAAGACACAACATTGCCAAAGAACTGGCTGGATCTTCTTCTGCATCGAATGGAAATGCACCGGAACTTTTCATGGAAAAAGAAATAGTGTATCCAGGATCAGTTCTCGCCAAAGCTGGGATCGATAATGTACACGCCTTAGAAAGTGGTCAGCATGCTAGTGCCGCAATCTCAAAAACGCATAGCCTCGCATCTCTGAATTCCGTTTCTCAAACTTCAATAAATAATCCAGAGTGTTCAAAGTCGGCAAGCAATTGTAGCTATAGCAGTAACACGAGCGATGAAGACCAAACTGGCGATACTACGAGCAACCAAGGAACCAGTTTAGAAAAAACCTCAAGGGCTAATGGCACATCTGCTTCTGGAGATCTACCCCCAGATTTAGAGATAATCAAGGCAAAAGCGAGTGGGAAATCACGCATATCAAATACCGTAAATACACAGTCACTTTCGAATGCATCTGGGTACTCTTATGATCGATTTTGCCGAGATTTAAACGTTGAAGATGACTATATACTTCGGTTACTAGACCTCTTAGTCCAAGAAACATCAAGCGGTGCTAAAACTCCACAGCGTCGTGTTGGAACTCCACCGCCAGAATCAGGGATTTCAGAGGATACATATGAATACGTCAACTCGCGAACTAATGGCAACATAAGTGATTTCGACGATTATTTCCTACCGAGTCCAATAATGAATGAATTCATTGATTACGACCGTACTGCACATGTGAGCAGCATTCGGCGTCAGCCTACTCACCGTCGTATGCTTGTAGAAGCTATTAGTAATGAGTATTACAATAATGTCTCACCGGCTTCTTTCTCACCTCCGGTTTTGGAGACGGAATCAGTAGCTTCCTCATTGTCTAATTCTCCAATGGTTCTATCATATAATCCTTCGCCTGTATCGTTTCCGCCACTGGACATAAGTCATGCCCGACGGCCAGTTGCGCCCACTCAGCAACAGCTTGACGAAGACGAGCACTGGAGACGTCAATATTCACGACGCCTTCGGCGTGAACAAGAACGAAATGAGATTGGTGCTCAAGTTACTACTCACTTCATTCGGGCCAATACTTTTGAAACTCCGCAATCATCTGTTTCTTCAAACTCATCTATTGATCCTGATGCCACGGCATCATTCGACTCCATCTCTGGGACTTCACCGCAAAACCCATTACACCAGCACCAAAATCAGCAATTGGAAAACGATACTCAAAGTAGCTTGACAACCACGGCGTGGAATGCATATGACGATCCTTCACTAGAAAACCTTGTTATTCAATCGATAAACGGCGTCAGTTTATCTGAATCTTGGAATGACTAGACTTGACTAACTTTGTATTTTTGATATTTATAACTCCAAAATCTAAGTTTTTTTGGGCTACAATTAATTTTTTAAGCGTAGAATTGAAAGAAAATAAAATGAATTAATTGGAGGTAGATGAAAGAAATTACTTTGCTTCTAAAAGACCTGGTTTGTCCGTGGTTTTCTTCTCATCGTCTTCTTCTGTATTTTTGCTGCCTTTTTCTTGGTCCATCACCAATTCGTTACATTTCCAAAAAAAAAGTGTCTCGGCACTTTTCCACTTCAAATTGAGCTAATAAAAAACTCACCTACATGAATTTTCTGATTCCGTTCTTCACAGAAATTAAGTTCCTTACTCTGTTATGCCTATAAAGCTTCTCAAGCATAAATCATACCACGTCAACAACCACCGCAACATTGAGCGCGTTAAGCGAGATGAAGAGGATGCTCGGCGAGAGGAAGAAATCAAACAGCGAGAAATTGCAAAATCAGAGCGAGTTAGCCGACTTCAAACACTGAGGGACAAGCGAAAGCAGCACATACACATACCGGCACAAGAACTCTCTCTGGGAAACCAGGACCCAGATATTGGCGTTATAGATGATCGGTTGAACTCTAATGAACAAGCGCATGTTGAGTCCATTAGTGAAGTAATCGAAGGTGAATTACATCAAGAATTGGAAAATGTTTATAAGGGAAACGTTATATCACTGTTGCTTGGATCAACTTCAAAAAAATCCGAGAATGACATAAAGCGTGATGTTAGCGGCCATGGGGGTTATCGACGTCGGAAGCCTGAGATTTCAACTGAAGTACGCGATTCCCGCGTGAAGGCATCACTTGATCCACTTGCGGAGATGGAAATTGCGCTTTGCAAAACTCGAGAACTTGAAAAAACTGTAGGCGAAACAAGGCTGAGAAACTCCTCCCGTCACGGGCATCACCATGTGGCTTCTTCGGATACAAACAACAGGTCTCGGCACAAGCACTCAGGAAGTTCACGACACAGTTCATCCTTGTCAAGTCGAGTGAGTAAAAAAGAGAAGCCAATGCGTGAGACTATGAAATACCACCGAAAAAATTGAATTCATTGTACTAAAAGGATCTCACTTTTTTGGTGGCATTTGGGTCAGGCTTTATTGGAGGTGCAACACAGGGCTAAGTGTAACTACACACTATCCCTCATGAATTCATGACTTCTGAATTGGATCTTGTACAAATTAGGACGAACAAATCTTCGCAAACGTTGGAGCGTCCGCTATTTCTCTATTTTTATTCTTGATCTTATTTTTCTTTTTTATAACAGTTTTCTAGAGTAAGCATAATGCACATTTACACAAAGTGCCTACCCTCTCCTTTTCTTTCGACTTGTAAGCAGTCAAATGTGTATACATGAGATTACAAAAAATTTTACCACACAGCTAAAAATTATTTTCGACACCAGCAGGACTCGAACCTGCGCGGGAAAATCCCAAGAGATTTCTAATCTCTCGCCTTAACCGCTCGGCCATAGTGCCTTGTTCCCTTTTTAAGGAGTTCAGTCTAATTTTGAAGATAGTAAATAGAAGAAAATGACAAAATTCAAGTCCTGGTTCGGGCGAAGCCCAGATGAATCAACAAGAGAGGCACAGAAAGAAGTTAAATTGCTAGGTATAGTACCGGACAGCAA
>JAKVQY010000132.1:0-24844 GCA_030463045.1 Geotrichum macrosporum
ATATAATAAAAAATAACTGAGGGGGGAAGGGGGGGGGTGTTGAACAAAATTGGGTATAATTAAAGAGGGAGGAATTAGGGGGGGAAAAAAAAGTCGGGGGCAAAGAAAGGGGAAAGGGTTAAAATATAAAAAAACAAGGTGAAACGGGGAAAAAAAAAAAAAAAAAAAAAAAAAAAAAAATTTCAAATTTCCGCAGCCTATATTACTACATTTAAAAACATGCCGTTTTTGAAGAAAACTCATGTTTAAACTTTGAGAATTCGACATTTATGGCATCTATTATGGACGAGGTAAATTCAGAAATCTGATAAAGACCTATACTGTGTTCTTGAGTGCAGACACCGTTGTGATGCGTCTAGGCTCTAGACTTTACTATTAGTTATTTCGATATCCAAAGACCCTACATCACTAGCTCTACTGACAATCGTACAATTCTCTCGTCAACTGCTGCTTTGGGAATTTCAATTTGCAACAAAGACTTGAAGATTTACAATCCCTCCATGGTGGAGGATTATTGCCCAGCTAGCTGGGCAGTATTATACAAGGGGCGATCAATCAGTAACAGAAGAAAAGGGGGTTTGTTTCTCATGCCGTTGTGGTAATCGCCTTTGTTTTCAAACACAAATAGGCAACTCCTGGAAAATTTAACCTTTTTGGCTTTGAGCTTCCTTGCACTCATGGAGAATTAATCTCGATATTTTACTCTGGATAGTAAATATTCAGTAATGTTGATATGATTTTAGAAAACCGACTCAGCATAGAATTCGCACCTTTCGTTTGACATCCTTGACTCTTGATTTACGGAATACAGACAAGCGATTAATATACTTGAATATATATTCTGGGATTCGGGTTTCTTTGTGGGTCCGAATTATCAGATGAGTTCCATACTGAAAGAAATAAAACAGCCAATAGGAAACAAATGTCTCGGGATATCTTGTCAGTAACTAAACATTGGAAAATGTTGAAAGGGGGATTTATCTAAATGAATTGAAAATCAGCTGTCAAATAACTTGCTGTATTGCTTCAATACCTCAGCAACAGTAAAGTCAAATATCTCTCTCTCCGTCGTTTCGATCGTTTTTAACTGACTCATGTTCAAAGTTCGTCAAGTTCAAAATGCAGATACTTTAAGAAGGGTGTGCTTCGTTTGGCTCGGACCGCAATGTTTCTTCCGAACAACCTTTACAATTTTTATCAAATCTCTCTCTGAACGACAACGTCGCCATTTGAGTTTATTGTAATTTTCCCTCAAAGAAAATGCAGTTCTTAACCTCCTAACCAATAAGCCATCGCTAAGTTTTTCAAGAGGTCTCTCAAATGCGTCACATTAGACGTCCTCAAGCATTCCTATCTGAATGAAATTAAAACGCGATTTGAATTCAATTTCGTCCCCGCCCAGCAGTTGAAACTACGCCAGAAATTGGGCATTGAAAACAAAAGAGAGTTTGGCATACAGTCAGCCTTCGCATCCGCTGTCAATGGCCCGTCCTGCAATTGAAAGGGCTCCACCTTTGATTTTCATTATCAAGAGATGCAAAAATGTGAATGCTTAACTTTGCAACTTATCCGAAATTCGTCGTTTTCAAAACTCACCAGTCTGATTTTCAAGCAAAACAAATTAGTTTTGTTACCTGCCTATAATTCAGCATTGTAGCAACATTGTAACCTGTTTCGAGAACTTCCCATACTCTCTATAGTAGGCGTCAGAAAGCTGATCTTCATGGGGAATTGATTTGAAATTTCCGTTCCGGCGAAAGCATCAACCATAAACCGTAAAGCCAGTTCATCATGAGCTGAAATGTGCAATTACCGCTTTTCAGGATTGTTCCTTAGGACAATTTGGACTTTGAGATACGGAAAGATACCACCCCCCACGGTCTCGAGATCCACTTTTCTGTTATGGGGAATGAAAAACAATCCTCTTACCGGATACCCTAAACTCACATTTCAACTATTATTCTTTGTTCGGGGTCCTCCCAATTCCGCCCGGGTTCGCTCTCCAATGTTTCTGAAAAAAGTGTTCAAAATCACATTTTGCTACAAAACGTAGCTTTATAAAGATGGAAGGCATTGATTAATCGATTGTTTTTCTGTAAACCCCTCTAAATTCAAACCATGTGAACTTGCTGTTTATGAGGCCTGAGGATTTGGTACCGCTGCGTTAAAGTGTGATATGACGTTGTTCACGCTTCCATGGCAAACCAAGCAGAAAGTATAGCCGTTTCACGCGATTTGCACTGGCTTATTTAAGCTTAATTCCCTGCTGGTAACTAAAATAAAAATAAAAATTAAGGAATAAAATCTTGCTCACTTCTTTTCTCATCAACAATCTCCCTGTTCAAAATGAGAGATTCTGATGAATTGAGACACAGCCAAAACTATTCACCACTTTCGGCGGCACCTCTGCTTCATGGTGGCGAGGGTGCTGGTACCGATGAGTTCCACTTGGTAGAGGATGAAGAGTTACTCAAACCAGATCAAGAAGCAGAGGCTTGGAACAATCCCCGCTCAAACATTATTAAGATTGTTGCTGTATTTTATGGCATGACAGTATTTGGCATGAATGATTCGTCGCTAGGAGGTCTCGTTCAGAGTCTTGAGTCTCACTATTCCATTTCATATCAAGCCGTGTCGCTATCATTTTTAGTTGCGTTCTCCGGTTACTTGGTCGCAGCATTTATCTGCGATCATCTCCATAGATATCTGGGACGTTGGGGGGTCAGTGTTGTCGGTGTGTCAGCACAAATGGTGTGTTACTTGATTGCCTCAACTGCCCCTCCATATGCGCTGTTTGTTACTGCATACGGGATCTCTGGGTTTGGATGTGGCCTTTTGGAAGCTGCCTGGAATACTTGGGCAGGCAATCTCCAAAATCAAAACGAAATTCTTGGATTGTTACATGGATTTTACGGCCTAGGTGGAATGATTGCGCCAACAGTTGCTACCTTTATTATTTCGCGTGGCGTTCCTTGGAATCACTTTTATTTTTTCATGATTGCTAGCACAGGAATTTCATTAGGACTAACAACATACGGGTTTAGAAAAGACACTGCTCACCAGTATAAACTATCTATTGCAATTGAGAAAAGCAATGACAACGAAATCAATTATTCCAGAAACTCAATCATGCTTGATTCTGAAGAAGAAGAAGAAGAAGCCGACTATGAGCGACAGCCACCGCAATCACTGTCACAGCCTGAAAGATCCGTCCTTAGCAGCTCGTCAACAATCACAGATACTCTCAAGTCACAGCTTGCTTGGCTTGTCGCCGTTTGCTTGTTCTGTTATGTTGGTGCTGAAGTCACAATGGGAGGTTGGGTCAGCACTTTCATGGTTGACGTCCGCCATGGCAATGAGCAAACCGTGGGATACGTTGCCACGGGATTCTGGACAGGCATCACTGTTGGTCGTATCGGACTTGGGTTTGCAGCTGGAAGTCGGGCAGCTGGTAGAGAATCCTCCTTGGTTCTTATTTATATCGTCTTAGCTATCGTATTTCAGTTTTTTTTCTGGGTTATTCCGCAACTCGTCATATCTGCCATTTGCGCAGCTGTCGTTGGCATCATTATTGGTCCCCTATATCCAACCATAATGATTGTCTTTTTAAGCAAGTTTCCCAAACATCTTCATGTTATTGGTGTGGGTATGGTAGCTGCGGCAGGTGGAATCGGTGGCGCAAGTATGCCCTTTTTCAATGGAACCTTGGCAACTTCGCACGGTGCAGAAGTACTCGGCCCATTTGTTCTGACCGCTTTCATAGCCATGGCTCTTGTATGGATTTTGGTCATCAAGCTTCATTAGACATATTTTTGACTCAATATTCGCGTAAAAGGCATTTTATGTATTATAATTGATGTTAAACTTTTTCAATTCATAAACAAAACTCATTGGACAACCCCTCCTTTCTTGCAAAGTGCGTAGAACAATGATTTGGGATTCTGCAAAAGATCCTCAGGAGTATCAAATTCAGAAATGGATCCTTTGTCAAGTACCAGCACACGATCAGAGTCCAAAATTGTATTTAATCTGTGTGCAATAGTCACGATAGTTTTGTTCTTGAATTGAGTACGAATGGTTTCTTGAATAAGCTTGTCCGTTGACACATCGACAGAGGCTGTAGCTTCATCCAATACCAAAACAGGTGAATCATGAAGTAATGCCCTACCTAAACACATAAGCTGCCGTTGACCATTGGAAAAATTGGATCCAGCCTCAGATAGCTCGGCATCAAGTTTACCCTCAAGACCGGCAATGAAATCATTTAAATGAGAAAGTTTCAAAACCTCCCATAATCGCTCGTCAGTATGAGCGCCAAGAGGATCAAGATTCTGCCGCACAGTTCCTTCAAAGATTTGCGAATCTTGAGGAATAATCGACAAGTGTGATCTCAAGTCAGCAAGCCCAATTTTGGTGATATCCACACCGTCAATTATGATGCGGCCTTCCGTGGGCTCAATTATTCTAAATAATGACATAATTAAAGAACTTTTTCCTGCTCCAGTGCGACCCACAACTCCAATCTTCTCTCTAGGCTTGATATCAAGATTAATATTATGAAGAATCAAATCAAGGTTGTCTCGGTACTTTGCAGAGTAATTTTCAAACTGGATTCCGCCCTCTTGGGGCCAACTAGATGCAGGACGGTTCTCTGGGACATAAGTGGGAGCTTCGCTTTTTAATCCGGTGAACTCCATGATGCGTTCTACAGCAATAATACTGGTTTCTAAGTTAACCAGCATTCGGATAAAAAAGTTCACATCTTCTGCAAGGACGGCAGAATAACCAATCACAACGCCAATCAAACCAGGAGATATAGACTTATGAACAGCGCCATAAGTCACTAGCAATGCGGTCGTGAAGGACAAAAATGTGCCAATTATTTGCTGTCTCATAGCCAACCAACGGCCAACACCTCTATTCAAATAACTAGCTCTTAGGTTATAATCAAGATTGTTGTAGTTGATGAACTCAAATCTTTCTACTTGATCAAAGGCACGAATAGTACTGGCGCCGACCAGTGTTTCTTGAAAATGCGAGAAAATTGGACTCTGATACATCATGAGAATTCGTTTAAAAGTTCGAGATGCAGACGCATAGTATTTCTGGTAGTAAGTGTAAATAGCCACCAGAGGAATTAAAATGACCAAGACATAGGGAGACGCAAGAACAATCACTGAGATAGAAATGATCATGTCGGTGATTACCCATATAATGCTTAAGAAGTTGGACGGAAGAGATTCGTCGAGCTCAGCAACGTCTCCCGAAAATCGGTTAAGAATACGACCCAGTGGAGTAGTTTCAAAGAACTGCATAGGGCTTCTGGTAACACTCTGTACCATCTCATCATGTAGCTTTTTAGATGCATGGAGGCCGCAATAAATTCGAACGACAGCACGTCTAGCGACACTTAATATGGCAAATGTCACGCCAATAGCCAAATATATTCCCAAATAGTATGTCAGGTTTGCATTTCCAGTTTCACTGTTGTTATGCTCTGACCAATACTTGAGCCAAAACTTGGACGTAACTGTATCTAAAGAAGATGCAACAACAATAATCATAGTAAACATAACAGAAACAATCCCACACGCCTGAATATACTTTTTGTAAACCGAAAGTTTAACTCGACCGATCTCCGCTTTTTCAATAGTCTGCTCAGTCTTCTTAACCTTTTGGTTGACATCTCTGCCTCTGAATGCATGCTTTAAACTCGCTAAACTAGCGCGACGTACTGTAGATGTACTCTCTCGATGACGAGTTTTAAGTGTTGAGTCTTCAAGAGCTGCTGAATCTTCCAAAAGCCGTACTTGATCAATTTCTTCTTCAATATCTTCTTCAACTCCTTCTTCAATTTCATTGTTAACAGTCGAGTCGCTTGAAGACCCGGATTCGGGTGAATTTTCAGAAGTGACATGACGGCCAAATTCAGATATCAAAGCGCTCAAAGCACCATTGCCTTCACGAGCCTCTTCATAAGTACACCTTTCAGTGATTGTTTGGTTTTCAAGAAGAATCAGTGAATCTGCTTGAGACAGTGCGTGAATAGAATTCGTTGCAAAGACTCTGGTCTTACTGCCAAGAATGCCTCGAGAATTTAAAACATTTTCCATAATGTGCGCAGCAACATGCTCGTCAACGGCAGAAAGAGGGTCATCAAAGAGATATATATCTGCGCGAGCGTACACAGCGCGAGCCAAAGACACACGCGCTTTTTGGCCTCCTGATAAAGTGATTCCCAACTCACCAATTTCAGTTTGGTCTCCATCGGGAAGCAATTCAAGATCTTGGGTAAGAGCACAAGCCTCCACTGTAAGGGAATAAAAGACAGGATCATAGCGATGGCCAAAAAGTATATTTTCGCGCACAGTTGCGTTTGTGAGCCACATATCTTGCGAAACATAGGCAACATTTCCTTTCATAGTGACAGAACCAGATTGGCGGTGGAGTTCACCAAGAAGAGCTTTCAAAAAACTAGATTTGCCGGCCCCAACCTTGCCCACAATGCAAGAAAGCTCACCTTTACGTGCCACGTAAGAGATGTCTTTCAACGCAGTAGCCTGTTTATCTTCATCACTCCAAGCAAAATTGGCCTCCTTAACAATAACAGTGTCATCACCAAAAATAGCTGTGCCATTTTCTTTAGTGAGAGCATCTTTTTGAAGCTCATCCGCAACTAGAAAGTCGCGAATGCGCTGAAAAGATACCAAGGAGTTAATGAAGCTAACAAGCGTCTGAGGAAATTCTAAAATAGGTGAATTCATCATTGTGAAAAAAGAAAGAGACGGGAAGACGAGTTCAGGTGAAAGTGGTGTCTGCTCAAAAAATGCAAAAGATGCAAAAGAAAGCGTTGTAATGAAGCAAGGAACAAGAACCCACAGAAAATCGTTAGCAGAAGAAAACAAAATGAACCTTTTCAGGTTCTTAAGCTGCTTATCATTTCGAACATGTCTCAATAGTTCAATCATAGCTGGCTCCCATCCGTAGAGCTTTAGACTTTTCATGTTGGTAAGAATTTCCGTAGTAAGTCGAATTCGCTGATCCTTGTAATCCATTTGCTTGCGACGCATTCGTTTCATTTTACGGGTCATGTAAGAATTCAATGGCATTACAGCTAAAATAAGAGTGGGGGCAACGAATGCACTCTTTCCCAGCAAATTATACAAGCCAGCGATGCAGAGACAAATGTTGAGAGGGGCTTGCCAGAGGCTTGAGATGTTGTATGAGGTCCTTAAAATGACAGTAACATCAGTGGACATTAGATTCACAAGTTCTCCAGTAGAACGAGTTTGACGTGCTTTGGCAGAAAGTTTGATTGCCTTGCCATAAAACGAGCCACATAAAGATCCTTTTACAGACAGCATGAGGTCAAGAAAAAATTGAAATGAGATTGTTCGCACTAATGTTTTCATAATTGACACAAGGAAAATTCCAAGGGAAATGTAAAATCCAATAGATACGGGTTGAGGAGTTGGGGTGCGATAAGACTGCGCAAATATGATTAGATATCGAAGCAAAAAAGGCTGACAGAAAGAAAGAATATCGGCCATAAACTCGAAAAACCCAGTAAAAAAAATGTAATAACCAAAGGAACGGACCATAGCTAACATGAGCTGAGGAATACTGTCAGACGAACGCTTTTCCCAATTAGAAAGAAACAAATCTCCAAGATGTTCACCGTTAAACTTGCTTCGAATGGGCGGGATATCACTAGGATTAATGGCTCCGATTGTCGCTTTTGTGATAAGAGGATTAATCCAAGTGAATGCAAAATTGGAAAAAATATCGCAGTTATCGAGCAGAGGTTTAACATCATCTTTTAATGGTTCGTATCCACGCGGCTTGGAAAAATAGTTGAAAGGGATGTATTGTAGCAGAAAAATTGCCAGCGAAAGAATTGGAAGAAATGAGTAGAGTATAGAGTACGCCAGAAGAGTTTGAAAATAGCTATGCGTAGCAATGTGATATAGCTTCATGGAACTTGAAATAATCGAAAATAACCAAAAGATGAGAAGTGCGCCGTTCGGTACGTCTTCGCAAACATTTTCCCTAGTATGCATAGCCAGCGCGATAAGCAAAGTGAAAGAGGAAACCATTGGAGCAAGAGTTCTGATCTCCCACCCCAACGCCGAGTAGGAAAGAAAAGATAAAGAAATTTGGACCACTACAGTAAACGCAATAAGAGCCTTTTCTTCATTAGAATAAATTCATTAGATTAGGGGATATTTTCATAACATACCAGCTTCAAAACTTGATACCATGGGGGCGACTGCGGATCTTCCCTCTTCTTACGCAAATGCAAGTCGAGCGGTCCTAAAATGAGAAGAAACAGAGAAGGTATCCCTAAAATCACACTATCAATAAAACATTGATTTAGATATCCTTCAGGAGACAAAATAGTCCATCCATTTTTGTCAGAGCACAAAAATGAAAAAGTCTCACCCAAACATGGAGCGGCCACCGAGAAATTACATGCCCAAACTTCAGCGCTAGGCGTTGGAATAAGACCGGCCTGAAGAATGGGCTGCTGAAAATCCATAAATGTACTAAATAAAGCAAAAGAGATGAACTGAATTGACAGGATGAGAGGAGCGAGAAATATTTCAAAGAATTAGAAGCACAAACCTGCCCTCTGCCTATTGTTAATATAGACTATAAATTATAATAAACCAGAGATCAAAATCGGCCACGTAATTTTTTCCAAAAGATCACAGAGAAACAGAGCAAATAACAGGAGACTTGCAAAGAAATCAAAGCGAAAGAATAGGACTTCAAAAACAAAGGGAGTCCAAAAATGTCTCTAAATGCGGTAAAAATGATAAATTCAATCACGTGACTTAAACGGCTGTACAATTTAGGCTGGAAATGTCCTTTTATATAAACCTCGGACTGCCGTTCTGCGCCAAAGACAACGACAGTAGGTTGGGTCAAGTAGCTTACGTATTGTAATTTATAATCCGTTTTTTGAGAACTCAGACTGTTCCAAAAGCCAATTTGATATCGTAAATAGCGTGTATAAAACTGTATAAACTGCTTTTGTACAACTTCACGGCACTAACGAGTAGGCCATGATAGCGGAATGCTTATAGCAGCTGATTCATAGCTGCGTCATCAGGTATTTTTTTTCTATTTTTTTTTTTCTGAGCTCTCGACATATCTCTACAAATTCTAATTTAAACTCAACATTTGGTGGTCAAGAACTCAAGAGACAGAATGGCCGATACGCAAGAATTAAAGGGTCAATTGGCTGAAGAGCCATCTGTTGATGATATCTGTGTGATACTTGAGAAAGCTGCTCAAACAGCTTTTGTAAGTGACTCAACATGATCTTTGTTAAATTTCTAACATGTCCAGGAAACAAAAGACTACATCTCATATGCGACGTTACTGGACATTTACCTAGGAGATCCCACGCAATATGTAGAGGATGAACGGGAAAAATTGCTAAAGCAACTGCTAGAAGTGTTGCTGAGCAAAGACGAACTAGTCTACGAGATTGGATGGGACATTCCTAGTATGATATTGCCCTACTTTGAAACGTCCTTTGATTTTGATTCCAATAGCCTGAACAAATCGCCATGCGTGAAAACCCTCATGTCCATTTTCGCCGTTCTAGCAAATCACGGAAATCAGAAAGAGCTCTTTTTGAAGAGTATTGAGTGCCTGTCGCGGATTCAGATTGAGTTCTTGGATGAAGATGATGAGCGCCCTGACGTAGTGGCAGAAAAGTTCTTTGATCTCAAATTTGTCGCCATCTATGAATTACTTTTCAGCACTTTAAAAAATGTGCAAGGACAATACCCCTCAAGGTTTTTGGCGAATGCTACAGCTGCATTGGTGACATTTTTTGTGGAGCAAATGGATACTATTTCTCTTAGAAGCTTGACATTTGCCTTACGCCGAATGTTTATGTTCTGCAGAGATTACGCGCCAATTCCCCCTACCGACAAAAAAGTTCCAGAGACGGAAAATCCATTGCAGCGACGTCTTCTGCAGCGGTTCCTGACTGATGTTATAACAATGGGCTTTCAAAAATTCTCACTGAAATGGGCACAACGATTTTATGTAGAATTAAAAAAAGGTGTGGCCTTCAATGAAAATCACGCTCAGGCCTACTATCTTGATGAAGATACGCATCACTTCGAGGATATTACATATCGTCTTACTCAGCTGGCTTATTCGCTCGATCTCGACTTGGACGAACTGTTTGAAGACTTAGTCAAAGAAACAGTGGAAGAGCAATACAACTCTGCTGCGATTTCAGACTTTGACTTTACATCTGCGAAAAATTCAGAGTCGATTGGTCTCTCGACGGAAGGCATCTTGCTGCTTGCCACCTCTGCGCGATTTGAAAATAGAACTAACCCTAAAACTCTGCGCCTGGAGTTTTCTGAGCTAATTAAAATCACTAATAGGTTTCTCATGGGCTCCGAAGATGGTACAGCCTCTGCTGGTATACAAGACGCCCTGTGTTTTTGGGCTCTCTGGGTTACTCGCAAAGTCACGTCTGATGATGTACAAAACAGTGTCGACAAAGCCACTTTTATTTCCTATCTACACATGCTGTTATATATCGCAGCCATGTCCACTGACTCGGAGTTGAGACAAATGGCATATTCCATCACAGCGCGGCTTTTGGGACTACACACCGCTCAAGTCCGATTTGATTATCTCTTGGATACTATTGAGTCGTGTCCATTTGCGAATGTGCGGGACGCGAGCATTCGGTTACTCAAGGATTTCATTGCACCCGCCCCTTTAAGAGTGTCAGAAAATGATAGTGCCATTGATCAAGTGACAATGTCTGCTTCCAAATTGGCTTTAGGTTCTTCTTCATCTCTGTCTGCCAGTGTTAGTAAACCTAGTATTACTTTAAATGAGAAACAACGAAATGATATCGAAACAGTTATTTTGGACCAGGTTACTGCAATTCAAGAGGAGGGAGGTGTCTCATCTGAAAATTTTCCTCTTATCTTGTCTTGGGCTAACTTTTTAACAGTTGTTGAGCTGTCCCCTGATGTTGTTACGAAGTTTATGGAAGCTAGCGAGAAAATTGCAAATATTCAAGGCAGTGATAGAGTGGATAAACAGGATGAACAAGATGAGGGAGAAGCTAAAACAAGAATTACTTTGCTCCAACTAGCTTTGACTCTACTGAAGCAGCCCAAGAATGCTTGAATTTGGCTAATGTTTTTTTTATTTTATTTTATTTTGACTTTGTCTTGTTATGTATGTTTGTGTTTCAATATATCTTGCTTAAAAATTAAAATTGTTCATAGAAGTTGGGTGATTTTGCTGCCTTAAAAAAGCTTGTATATATTCATGTATCATTTTTGTTCAGGGACAGAAAAACTAGTCAAACCTGTTATATATTTGTACTCTAAGTTATTCTTGTGTGGAAAAACAAAGCCTACATGCCTTCTAGTAATTACTGCTCCTATTTCAAACTAATCTAATTCGTGGAGTAGCAATTTTGTTCGTCTTCACTTACTTCTTTTTAATATACTCTTAATTTCTTTATTTTAGTCAGATTCCTTGTTATTCAAAACCTTTTGGTCTTCCTCAGTCATTGCTCCCTCGTAAACGAAAAAGGATCTCTTTCTAATCACTTTCTGTTTTCTAATTTCAACCAACGCATCCTCCTGGAACGGATCCCCATTATTATGGTCCTTCTCATCAGTAGCGCTGTTGCGTTCAGGATTTGTAGCACCTCTCGCTAATTCCATAACGCTTGGAGGGTGTTCAGGATGTACCCTCGCATAACCATATTTTAATTCAGCGAGCTCCATAAAATCCACGACAACAGTGGCTGAATTGACTTCTGACAGTTCGTTTTGCTTCTTCAGGTCAGCAATGTGAATTACTAAGTTGGGTTTCTGTTTTATTAATGTGCAATCAACTTTAGACGTAGCAGTTGGAGCATTTGATATAATTCCTTTAATTTCAGTTACAGCCCGTCTTTTGCGTGATTGTTTCTTATGCGGCTTAAGAACTAACATGATCTTCTTCAACTTTTGATTTAGCTCATCTTTGGAGATATTTTGCATTCCTTCTTGTTTTAGGACTCTGTCAGTCTTCTTGGGATTTGTTTTAGATGTTGGTACTGACTCTTTGCTCTCTGTCACTATGCTCGTTCTTGACCGCCTTATTTTTGAGATTTGCTTCGTTGATCCAACGTTTGTAGGAATGCTTGAAACTGCGGGAGCCCCAGATCCAACTGAATGATGCGTAGCCCTGTGTTTGCGTATATTTTTTCTCATCTTGGAATTCTTAAGAACAACTCCATCTTCTCTTTGGTTGGACAACATACTCATAGCCTTCTGCTTTATCCCACGCTTTTGATTAGGGGCAAAACCTTTTTTATAGAAACAATAGTAAACTGAAGTAAGGAGTAGATTCAATATATTAAACGGCAAAAGTGTTTACATTAATCGTCATTTTCACTCATAGTTTTTTAAACAAAACTTGGTTCTACATGTATTTGCTGTTCGTTACATCTGCTATGTCATGTCTGTAACCCCTATATTCCAGCTCGAAGCCAGTCCCATTTATCTGCCTCATTCATATTCTCCCGAGTACGTTCAACAGTAGCTGCAACTGGTTTTGTCGGTTTTGGCATTGATCCATGCTTAATTTTAGATATGGTTTCGTTGTGTGTTGGTGCAGAGGCGACCTTATACTCCTTAAACAATTGTGGTTGTGTTTGCTGTTGTGATTGTTTACTAGGGAGCGCTGGAGCTAGCGCTACAGGTCGTTTTGGAGCAATTGGAACATGTTTAAGTGGAATTGGTGCACTAACCATTGACTGGTGACTCTCTGATGAACTTCGGCCTCTCGGAGGCGCAAGTTGCGACGGTCTGCGCGTTATTGGAATAGCAGCAGACGCAGTTGCTGACGATACCGCCATTGAGGAAAGATTTCCACTACCGGGAAATATTCTACTACCCCCAGATATCATGGAACTATTATTTGAAAAATGGCTAGTATCCATACTTAAACGGCGAAAGTCGTTGGCATGACGGGCGCTGCTACTCGTTGCTCTGTTGCGTTTTTTTATCACGTCGGTCTTTAGAGATAATGGTCGGACTTCGCCGTGAAGTTTCAGGAACAATCCACAAGCGTTGCATAGTGGCTGGCCCTCAGGGTTTCGACGCCACAGTGGCGTGGTTTTTGTGTGACAGTTTGTGCACTCGATTGGCGCATCTGGATTATTATTAAGGGATGATGAAAAAGAAGGTGCAGATATTTTTAGATCGGGCTTAATTGAACTTTTAAGAGGAGGGAGTGGCTTGAAAGAATTTTTGCGGATTGGAGCAGATTCGGAAGACCCAACGTTAGATGATGATGGCGATGAAACTGAAAATAATTGCCCAGGCGTGGAAGCATGACGGGCGGGTTTTGTACCTAAAGTCTGTTGCAAAAAGGTAGAAGCATTACTTTGAGAAGTAGTGCGTGCAAGCTTGTTTCTACGAGGAAGGAGAACTTCAGATTGAGGCAGAGAAAAATCTGCGGGAAGGCGAGCAATCGGATTAGACAAAGATTGCCGGCTAGCGCGGCGAAATCCGCTGCTTGCGGAATATGGTGAAGATGGTATTGTTAAAGATGATGAAGTGGGTGACATAGATGGGGTTGTGAAGTTGCTGCTGGAGTCATATTCATCGTCAGGACCTAGATCGAATTTTGCTGCCTTGCCAGAATAGAACGGTTGGGACACCGAACTCTTACGAGAGGTGGTGCCAAACGATCCAATATGAAATCCGTGTGTTTCCCGGGGACCGGCGACAGAAACATTGGAAAGAGAATGGGATGACGAGTCGCGAAAACGAGTTTGTTTGTTAGGTTGGCGAGGGACACAAGAAAAACTGGAGCGATTATTTGCATGTTGAAAAGATTCGGTTGAAGCCAAGGGAGAATGGGAGGCGGACGAGCCTGGTGATTGAATAGGAGTGTACTCAAAACTTGAGCTAGTCGAATTCGGGGGATTTAAATCAGGAAAGAAGCATGCTGAGGAGTCAAAGGACATTGGATGAACCATATCGGTAAGGGCCTCAAAAGCTAGTGGATCGAGTGAGAACTCGAAACTATTAGACTCTACTGGTTTGGTAAAAGTCGGGCTATCTACCATTGATGCTGGGGTTGTCACGTCCATAATATTAGGATGTTGTGGATTGTCCAAGCTACATTCGGCAATTTCATTATCCTCTGGTGACAACAGGCCAGATTCACGAGCAAGCTGACTAGGAGGAAGAGGGCTACTCCCCGCAAGGGTGGCAGAAATCATGGGACTAAAGGCAGCCATTCGTTTCCTAGAAGAAGAGACAACAGAAGTGTTGGAAGATGAAGTGATCGGTAATGGCACGCGTAAATGGGTTGAAGAATATTCAAGGTTGTCATTTCCTGGAGTAAATGGAGAGATTCCATCATTTGATTCTGGCGAGGTGTTGTCGGTTGGTGTAGGGTTTTGCATGAATACCGAATCAAAGAGATCACCATTTTTAAGCGAAGTGGAGGAAGAAGAATTCGCAATGTCAGTTATCTGAGGTTTTCTTTGAGCCATTCGGTGGCTGGAGATCCGCCAGCTCAGGTTGTCAGCACGGCTCTTGGTATGGAGAGAGTTACGGGCCTCAGAGACGAGTTGAGAAAGGTGAGAGGAAAATAACTCGTCTGCGGGACCAATTTCAGGATTAGCAGAAAGAAAGTCGAGATTGAAGCCATCGTCACCAAAGCTGGGGGTATCAAATGAATTATTCAGCAATTCGCTGGCAAACGATGTTAGGTCGGCGTCGTCCAAATTGAATTCTTGCTGCTCTTTTCTGTTTAGTTGTTGCTGGAAGTGTTGATCTTTCTGGGTCGTTCCGTACGCATGAGTATTAGAAGTATAAGACTGGGCAGGAGTCAGAGCACAATAGCCCTTAAAAATATTTGGTGAGGAGCTATCACACATTATACAACCATTCGACGGAGAGGTAAAGGGAGACAAAGTAGGAGAAGGAACCAGGAAAAACGAATAATTAAAGAGGGAAGAAGAGGTACTTTTTTTTGAAGGCTAATTGCTTAAAAGTGCAAAAGGGTGAGACCGAAAAAAAAAAGAAAAAAGAAAAAGCGTGACATTTTTTGACATTCTGTCAGAGAACCGAGCCACAGTATCATGGCCTGTAAAGGCAGCTATTGTAAAAACGGAACCTTTTTTTTAAGATTTTCACTAAATAGTTTTAACAGCTGTCGCAGCCTTCATTCACAATGAGCTTTCCAAGTATTTCTGTAGTAGCAAGTTCACGAAGCAGCTCCATCCTTCACTGATCAACTTTCTGTTGAGGAAACATTAAGTACATGAACAACTGGCCAACGTTTTTGCGCACTATTACGGGCATTCATGGGCACTTTTCATCCATCACTGTTTTATTTAAACTATAGCTCTCAAATAAGATTTTTTTATTTTTTTTATTTGTATTTCATTTGCTCTCTTTCATTCTTGTTCCAGGAGTTTCTCCTGTCATTAAATTGCTTTCGCGGAGTCTCAGACTGCAAAGCTGCAATATGTGACTGGATTTTGAAGAGTCACACCCGCAGATCTCCTAAAATTCTGCTCGCATACCATATACACTACTATTGTAACTCCTCCAAATGACTTTTTATTTTATACGGACTACTACTACGTCCTGGTTCATCTTTGTATAAATTTGCACTCGAGCGCAAATAAAGGTAAGAAGCAAAATAAACCCACAGTTTACGGTTTTCATGTTTCTCAGTCAGAATCCTCCATGAATTTAAAATGTAAAAAAACTTTTTGAGCAGTCAAAACTTTGAGGAAAGCCTAATTTAGAATAGCGCATGGTGACTTTCGTGCATGACTGCATAATCGATAGACAGATAAAAAATAAAAGAAAAAAAAGAAGCAGCACTTTTAGTTGACAGTATACCGGCAAAGCTGCAAAACTGAAGAATGCGAGGGACCCATAATTTCAGCAACCTTGAGGAGAATGATATTTCTTCTTTTTTTTTCTCGCTCAAATTCGTGTTGACACTCAAGTTTAAGTCCAAATCAGTCTTCCTTTTTTTTCCGTTTTTTTTTCACATAAACGTCCTTTTTCAGCTTTATGGAAGCCCAAAAGTCTCTATGTTGTCAAAATTGGACTGTTTTAAAAAGCTAACAGGTTATAACACTAGCCACATCAGTTGCCGATATCGGCCAATCATTTTCTGCAATTAAGTGGTAAATTTTTGCAACTTTGCATTCGAACAGTAGTTGTAGCATGAAATCCATCTCCACTATCTTTCTCAGTTCTGAGTGCTTTCCTGTTGTGTGAAAAAGACATCAACTAAGCTCTAATTCAACTATTAGAGGTTTGAATAGAACATTAAAGGATGCTGGATTTGGTTAGTAGATTATGGCTGCTTCCAGAATACGGTACAACATGAGACTGCCAATTGAGCGGGAAAAATACAACTAAGTAAAAAAGTCGCGTTAATCGGACGCTCATAAATTACTTAAATCGCAATTTCCTTCTTAAATCCTGGACGACTTGTTCAACACCTAAAATACTTGAGGCTCATTGTGAGAGGATACGAAACTGTCGTTCCACCTTAAGTGTGCTAATGAGTTGTCGCGCATGAGCCTACAGCACTTGCACGGAAATCCGACATGCACGGGATATTTCTCAGTGTTCCCGGGTTTTCAAATATTAACCAACAAAAGATTCAACGGATTTGCGCAGATCTCACCATGATGTTCTGCACTTTAGCGATACGAGGAGAAACTTTCATCTCAGCTATGCTTAAATTTCTAAGCGGAGAAAACATGCCAAAGATGAATTAGTTAAACACCGAGAAATGAAATGGAGCTAGCAATGAAAAATATGCCTACAGATTGATTCGAAGTATGTTAATACCTATCTCATTGTGCCAAATAATACTTTTAGAGAAGGTCTAATCAAACTTCCAGATACGGAAACAAGTTTTCTGAAAATACTAGTAAAAAAGTACATCTCATAGACTAGCACTCAAAAGTTAACTTTTTCACTTAAATAAAAATATATTCTCAAATTTAATATATAACAAATATAGTCTGTAAGTCACAGGAGCGACTCAATTTTTGAAATAAGAGTTAGAATAGGTAGATTAAATTAAATGTTCCCGCTTTTTGTCTGAAACAAAACAAAAGTGTAAACACGCAAACTGTAGACCAGAATTAATAAAACAAATTGATCCAAGACATTGAACTTTAATTATGAATATAAAAACACAATGCTAGGGGCCATGTTAGCATTTAGATTTGGATTCTACGTTGATAGAAGCTACCTCTTAGACATTGAGTTATTAAGGTGTCTTTGCATGAGAATCATGTAGGAATCCTTCGTTTTGTAATGATTATATTGATCAAGTACACGGAAGCTTTTGCTTTTGTAGGTCTCGTGTAGATTCAAGTGGGTCCCTCTGTCATTTCAGTTCAAGCCCAAAATCCCTGTACAAGAGTTAAATGAAAATACCTCTTTCAGAGGTGATGATAAATCAGTTTATTGTCTCATGTAAAATATCCTATCTAAAAGAAAGACTATACAACATAAAAGAAGACATTGTTTAAACTATTCGTCTGATACAGACCTTCTGCAGGACACAATTGAATTGCACTATATGATAGTAATTTAATTTTTTTAATAATAATTCAGTTTATTATCCTATATAAAATATCCTACCTGAAAAAAAGACTATACAACACAAAAGAAGACGTTTCTGTAACCATTGTCTGATACAAACATCCTACAGCATACAGCCGAATTGCCCTATAAAATGGTAATTCCCTAATTAAATGCTAAAAAGCCTGTCTATTTTAAACTCATGTGTAGAAATAATTAAATAAAATAGGGAAAAATGTTTAAAATACAATTTTTTCTAATTTTTTCTTTTATATTAAAGCTTTTAACTATCAAAAAAACTCGCTAGCATAGCATAGCATATATTTTTAGAGTCTCAACTTATAGAAATAATTCTTTAAAATAGGGAAAAATGTTTAAAATACAATTTTTTCTAATTTTTTCTTTTATATTAAAGCTTTTAACTATCAAAAAAACTCGCTATGCAAAAAGGTATTTTTTTTACCAAAAGTATATACTGTCTATTGAGATAGTAGCAAAAACAATATTTTAACAAATTGACAGGCTGTCCGAGTGGTTAAGGAGTTTGACTTGAATTTCTTGTATTCAATTATCAAATGCGGTTCCCGCGCGTAGGTTCGAATCCTGCGTCTGTCGTTTTTATTTTTACACTATTTTTTTGACTTTTTAAATTTTAATTTATTAGAAGCAAATATATAAGCTAAACATAATAATACAAGAGGCAAATTAATCAAAATATTGATCATAGAGCCTATACCTTTGTACTTGAAAATAACTGTTTGCGAAGATCCTTAATATCCTGTGGCCTGGTTCGACAACATCCACCAATTAATCTGGCACCCAAACGGTTCCACAATTCTGCCTTATTTGCCAATGTTGCCAGCTCATGATCATCGCTGCGCGGACCTGATTTCCATAACTTGTTGACGACATCATAAACCTCTCCTGAGTTGGGATAGACCACTAGTGGGAATTGAAACTCGCCATTTTTGTTGAAGTAAGATTGCAGGGCATTCAATGTTAAATGGGCATTTTCTAGAGGAAGACAATTTACTCCAACTGCAGATATAAGTCGAACTCCGGCTAATGACAATGTCCTTGAGTTAGCGGCGATAACTGCGCCTAGCACATGCTTAGACGCCAATGGGCTTCCATCTGCAAGCTCAGTGAATCCACTAATACTATTGCTACAATTGATAGAAAAAGACAAAAAAGCCTCTGGAAATGATACTGTAACGTCATTTTTTTTTCGACACTTCAAAAACTCATCTTCTAGAATATCAAGGACAACTCTGAGCTCCAAGGCATTAGGAATAGTTTCAATCGCCAACAAATCACATCCAGCCACTATCAGTGTCTGCAATCGAAGACGATGGAACTCAGTTAAAACACGGATTGCATCAGATTCAAGTGTGAAGTTATAGTTGCCCGTGTATTCTTCACCATTGGCAAGGTATGCCCCATATGGACCTATAGAAGCCGCAACCAACGGCTTGTTTCTTTGGGATTGGTATTCCTGGCAATGAATTTTTTTCGTAAGGTATGCATTCCAAAATCTATCACGCACGTCAATTGCAATCTGAAGTGACTTCCGTATCAGCTCTAAAGCTTGTTGTGTCAAGTCCTGTTGTGTGTGCTCTGGGTATATTTTTTTTAAGTACTTTGTAAATCCAGGTATGCTTGCCTGGTAAGAAGCACTAGTAATTATATCAGCTCCTGCAGTCAAGTAGTCCTCGTGAATTTGACCAAGGGATTCCGAGTTTGTAATAAGTAGTTCTGCAGACCAAAGTCCGCTTGAGTAATCGCCCATTAAATCGAGTGTGTCTACCTCTGAACCTAACCCCCCATCTAATACCAGAACCTTCTGACGTGTTAGCAGTTTTTCCATTGTGAATACTGTTGTGTTTCTATAGGGGGTTCTAGTATAGGGTGGCCAAAATGATGAGAGGAAGTGAAAGTTGATAAAACAAAAGTTTCAGACTTCAATTAAACGCAACCATGTATAGTAGTTTATTTAGCCACTATTTCGAATTTTTTGTGGGATTTGACTTTTGCTCACGTTTTTTAAGCTTTTAACTTAAAGCTCCAACTTGCAAAAGTTTTCGGTGAAAAATAGCCTTTTTAATAACTCAGTTATACAATTAACTCTTTATAAAACGATGTCCCACCGTAGGTCCAGTTTCGGAATACATTTAATGAAATTTGAATATTTACAAGTTATGCATCCAAATCTTGACCCATGAAATAGACTTTCATAAGCAAGAATAGTTTAAATAAGTCATCGACTGACAGATTTTGTGTATAAGTGTGTCATAATTTCGAATAGCTAGATGCAGAGGCCAACAAAATTTTGGATTAAAAGCCATCTCTCTCGAACTTTGAGTAGCTCATTTGAATTACTTGATCCTCTATCTGACATTGATCCGCTCATTTGGATTTTAGTGCTCGTAGCGAGTCACGGTTTAGAGTCATCGGGAAAAAATTCAATGAACTTTTATTCGCAGATTGCTAAGCACTGAAGGACCAATAGAAGTGACTGAAGAGTGCGGGAAAAGAAGATGAGAAGTACATAAAACACAATAAGCCATACATCATAAATTTACTTTTGATTAGTTTAAAGGCAATCATGTAGTAGGGAAACTTGCATTCAAGGGCTTTTGCTTTGCATGGTCTTATTTAGCCACAATTGGCATAAAGTTGATTAAAGAAATGTGTTTTATTTTCATATTAACGGCAAAAAAAACAGAAGAAATTCTATTTCTAAATTAACCTCATCATTTATGCAAGACTTGAAAACATTTAAATCTTAGTATTTTTTCAACATTGTCCAATTACTGTCATCTGATACTCTGATTCTCCAAACTCTGAAATAACTTTTCAATAACGTTAAAAAATTAGCAGAGTGTAATACTTCTGCCTGTGATCGCAATCACTCGAAGCAATCTAATTTCGATATCAATTTCAAAGTCTGCAATAAAATACACAAATTAGAAGTTTTCGAGACCGAATAAATTTTATATAAAGTCATATTTGATCAAATAACAAATAGTAGGCTCCAGAAAAGGCGGTATAAAACTTCCCACAATTACTCTGAATCTCCTCAACTGCTAGCTTAACGAATGGATTTTTTTTTCCAATATATTGACCCATCCAAATTTTGAGTCTTTTTTAATATCTAAAAGAACGGACAGAACTCAGCCACCGTGTCGCACCGCTTTCACTTTATTTTATATCTTGCTATTTTTTTTCAAATTTTTCGCCGCTGCGTTGAAAAACTTCTCATAAGCTGGATGAATTCCAAAAGTTCGAAGTGTATTTAGATCCCTTTCCCGTTCGTGTTTCCAGGCCTTTAAGGCATCAGCCAGAAACTTTGAAGTGATGGCTGCAGTTAAGGCAACGTCTTCCAAAGGAAGCAAATGTGACCCTTCAGTTTTTACCAATGTCAAAGTTTTATCATGTCCAAAATTTTCCATGTAATTCTGCTCAAAAACTCGCCCAATGCTTCCAAGAATCATGAGTTTTGGTGCTGTAATATACGGGAACTGGAAGGCGCAATCTACAGAGCCATACTGTACAAACGGTTGGCGGTCAGGAGCAAGATTTGAAGGGAAGGGGGAAAATGTGATTAGCTCTTGAGTTGAGGGTGTTAATAGAGTTACCCCCGTTTCGTTTGGATACCTTGCCGTAGGAAGATCTCGAAGAGCATATTGAACATATTTTTCGCGAACTCTAGGATCAAACTTTTGAACCATAGACGTTTTGAGAAGTTTTTCCACAGCAAAGGCTCGTGAGGGCCACTTATCAGTTCGCTTGTACGCCAAAATAGATAGAGTTTGGCTCCCCATAATAGGATGGGGGGCAATAACCCCATCAATTGATACTATTCCTGCAAACATTCGGGTATTGACGCTAGAAGCCCCAAAGCTGATTAAAATTAGTTAATTGTACTAAAAATCGTGCAAAGGAGACTTACATTGCATTTCCTCCAAAAGAATGGCCGATTCCAAATAAGGGAAACTTGATGATAGGATGGTTTTGAATTTGAAGAAAATAATACACAGACACAATGTCGTTCCAATAATCTCTCCACTGAACTAGAAAAATACGCGTTAGCATAGTCTTAGATCAGGCGGATTTCAATATACCATCATTTCCAAGCTTTTTTTCGTTTAGAAGAAACGACTTTCCTTGGTTCACGACATCCAATGCCAGTAAATACCTGACTTTTACCCCGAAAGACCGTAAAAGACTGTCATAAAGATCATCAAAAAAAGGTTCATATAACTCCTAAAACGCTTGTCAGATCACAATCAGGTATCTACGGACTAACTAACCTTTGAAAACCCGTTTGCGTGACAGAAAAAGATTGATATTCCATCGTCTCTATCTAAACTCTTGTATATATTCAATGCTATTTGAAGTTTATCGCTGGGATACCGCGTAGAGAGCGCAGTAGCTCGAGGAAAAGTAGCTGGGACAATCAGCTCTTGCTTTGTAAAGTACTTGAGGTCACCCATTTTAAATCCTTTATATGCTGTGGATAAGGAAACTCGGGCCGTCCTCTTTTATAGTCCTTTTATTCCCTATGTCCTCATGTTAATAAGATATTGTTGCCAGAACCGAGGCTTCATATCGGCCTAACCCTGATTCCTCGGAATTTGCAATTGCATTGAGGCTAAAAATTATAGCTGCCTCATATGCTAAGTTTCTCCAATTATCAACCTAGTTGTTTTCCTCAATAGTAAACCAATTTGTAGCTCAAGAAATTGGAGATATAATTCCAGTCGTTGCGCTACACAAGCTATTCATTCTGTTGTGTAAAGCCCAGTTCGTACGTGACCTACCAACTGCTTAATCGTTGATTGAAATGAATATTTGACGACTTTTAATATATCGTGATTCCTCGTAGTTCTTCCAGCGTATGAGCTTTCTTGTCTCAAAATTTAGGATCTACTAATAGTAATCCACAAAACTTCAATGTCTGGCTGGCGCTCTAAAAATCATTTTGCAGGGGCGGCAAAGGCTTTAGAATGCAATTGCATCACGGATCTACCTAATTATAGCACATTTAAGCACGAAAACTCCGAATTAAGTGCAGAATTTGAGATATTGAAAGATTATGAGACTGACAGGCAGAAGTGCAGGGACTGTGACGAGCCAATTCAGTTAAACAACAAAAGTTTGTGCTCCATTGAAGCTAAAGGAGGCAAAATATAATTGGGGCCACAATAACATTTGATGTATGTTAAAAATACAATTAGAAGCTTGCGCGTTGTAATAGACCCTCCAGTGGACAACGAATCTGAAGAAACGAATCAAAAATGTACATAATTTCTCAACGGACTTAGTGCCGAAAATTGATTATAATGATATTTCTGTCTGATCTTTTTGTGCACTCAATTTTCAAGCGAATATACAAGAAACGGCCTACTAACACGTATAATGCGAAGAAAGCAAATTGTACACCCCTCAGATAAAGGCTCTATCCTTTGGTATTTTTTTAGTAGTTTTTCTAGAAAGCACCTGAAGAAAGATTTTAAAAACCTGCCCAAATTAACCGGAGACGGGAGAGATGTATTTGCTTGAAGGCAGTCTGTTATATTAAATTTACATTGATTGAAGTCATGAGAAAGGCAGAGAAGTTGTCTTAAGAGAAACGAATAAGCAATGAGAAAAAGATATGGAACGATGTTATCCGGGGTTAAATAGTTCAAGCAATAATACTGAGGTGGAGAATAATTCTTTTTTTCAAAATTGAGTTGATAATGTGACTGCATCTGTAGAAAGTGAAATAGAGAAACTGTTATGATAATGAAATTGAGAGACCTTTTTCTTAAAGGTTGAGTTGCTACTGTGAATTACAAACTATATTTGCTATCTATCAAAATTGTGAAAGTGACATGATCATTATTATCAAGCAACAGACCATATTTGCTATATATTAAATTGAGAAACTATTGGTGTTATTAAACAAATGAGCACTTGCAAGTATTGTTGCACTTTTACTGGTGGTCATTTTGTAAATGCCATGATTTTTTGAAATAACGAGGTAATTTTTCAAGCTGCATTGATTTAGGTGATTTCAGCATTTTCAACTTAGTTTTTTGTTTCAGCAGAGATCTTTATGAATTTCTAGTTATTGAGCTTCAAGGAGAAGATTTTCCAAGATGTAAAACTATAGGTTTTTAAAGCCGGCTTACAGATTGGGGTTTTCAGCTTTGCTCAACTTGAAGCCTATACACTATACTAATTATTTCTACTTGATGGTGATTATTTTGATTCCTGCGTCTCTATGCATTGTTGATGAGAGAATCAAAACGTTTTCAAATCCTTTTGAATACTGTTGACCTCATTGTTCATGGTTTTTGTCAAGCAGTCATACTATGTCAATGCGAGGTACTCGCCTTGAGCATTCTTGAAACAACATAGCTTAGCAAATTTTCTTTCCATTTATTATTGAAATAAGACCATATTTTTTTTGTTCAAAATAATGCCCGGTGGCTTGATTTTTTATCACGTCTTTTTTCCAATCTCCTAATATCTCAAGTCCGGTAACCCTTTGCATGCATGCACATTTCAAATATTCAATCTTGTTTGCGTTGTTAAGTAAAGTATACCTAGATTTTAGTCATCTTATAAACAAAGATAATAGGTTGAGTTCAATGTAAAATTCTAAAAATATTAGATCGGAAAACAAACGCTAGAAAAAAGCAAAATACAGACTATGCAATATAAAAAAAAGACATTTTTCAGCAATTTGTCTGATAAAGACCTCTTGCAGCATGCAATTTAATTGCGCTATAAAATGGTAATTCAGTAACGGTGCTATTTTTCATGAGGGAAACCGAGTATTTATTTCATGCATAAATAGCCGGAGTTTTCTTGTTTTTATCTTTACATAACATATTTTTAGAGTCTCAACTTATAGAAATAAACAAAATTTAGATTAAGTAAAATAACAAGAAAATAAAATAAATAAAAAATAATGTGTTTAGAACACAGGTTGGACTGCTTCCTTTCCCCTACATTGTAGCTTTTTACTACCAAGTCAAATAACCTCAATTGGAGCCCGAAATATACCTCTGCACAACACTCAACTAGCTGATTTCCACAGATAGAAGCCACCTTAAGTAAAAACTCTTTTGCAAGATAAAAACCAAGTCAGGCACACTCACTCAAACGTCCGGCAATAGTCATATAGTTTAGCATTTCCTGCTTTGCAGGTAGGATGC
>JAKVQY010000133.1:0-24689 GCA_030463045.1 Geotrichum macrosporum
GAAAAATCAGGAGGGCAATGGAACTTTTATAATAACAGACTTTTTTTTTTTCATTTTTCATTTTTCATTTTTTATTTATTTTTTATTTTTTATTTTTTATTTTTTATTTTATTTTATTTTACTTTACTTGATATTTTCTTAATAAAGCCGTAGGTAATATTCTCATGTTTTAACAGAAAGGACTTCTATAAACCGATGTAACTTCCTGCTAAAGGCACCAGAACATTCCGGCTAATACGAGAACCCCGCGTGAAGCCAAAATGATTTCTGAATGTCGATCCTCACTTATATCCGACATTCAATTGGTTCAACGGCTAAACAAAAGAGTTGTAAAGGGACGCTTGAGCAACCCACTAGTAAATACTTCATATATCACAATACGGGGGGCAGGCTGGCATATAGAATATAATTGGTATTTTAAATCTTAGAGAAGCTATTCTTAAATGCTTCAAAATTGAAAAAACGTATAAAAAAAGTAACAGTTTTATTTTAAATAATTCTCAGTTATTATTTGTTAAGTACTTTAAATATTCAAGTATTTTTCTTCTGGCCCCTCCATATAAAGTAAAAAAAAAGTTGTGGTTTTCTTCGAGTCATTGCAGTTATTTCACACTCTATTTATTGCTCCGGTAATTCTTTTGAGAACTCATGCCGCCATGAGATCCTGAGTTGACCTTGCTCATTATGACCGAAGATCCATTTGATGACATAGATACGAAAGAACCGTCTGACATTGCGGGCTTTAATGGGTATGTTGAAGTTGTTGGTGACGGCGAAATTGAAGATGATGCATTAGTAGAGATATCGGGAGGCCCTTTTAATCCAGTATTAGCGGTGTGATGAAAATTGTTGCAAGAAGTATTAGAAGAGGAAGATGACATACTATAAACACGGGGTTGAGCAGTGTTATGGGTATGAACACTTCCTGATACTGTGCGCTGGGCAGCCGCTGCCCCAATAGATGAAGAAGGGGGCATCAACGGACGAGGCCCAGAAGGATGTCGCGCTAACGAGCCATATTTACCACTTGTATGGTTTCGAGTTAATTCTCCAGAGCTTCCTGTCTTTAATAGTGTACCAGAAGGTTCTTGCCATGCTCCGCCTGCGGTGACATGAGGAAGTGGTCGTGGCTGATCTTTCGATAGACTTGAAGCGTCTTGTCCAGCGCCCACATTATACTGCTGTTGAGACACTTTCGATGAAATGTGTCCAGCTCCATTGTTGCTGCCATGACTCAGGACGGATTTCAGGGGCTCATGGATAGACAGATTACTGCTATTTTTGGAGTTTAGGGAAGAAAAAGAAGCCTTTCTGTCCATTGCAGCACGATCTTGACTAGAAATCCCCGTAATAAATTCATGATGAAGACCATTGTAAGGTACCAACCGATTTCTAGGGTTCCAAACAAGGCATTGGCTTAAAAAGTCCACAAGAACATCATCGCTGGTCCTAATCGCTTTTCTTAATGTCTTCGTGGCCGGATATCGCTTAATATTTTTAGAAGATACATGAATTCTGGGATTGCCAACAGAATCAAAAAAGAGTTTTCTTCGGCTACATTGGCTAATCATGGATTTTTCAGGTACCCCAAAGATCTCCATAATACACGCAATTTGCTCCTGTTCGTTCTCACCCATAAACAGGGGATGTCCTGTTAATAATTCCGCAACAATGCAACCCAAACTCCACATATCGATGCGCTGATTGTATACCATTCCAAGAATAACTTCTGGGGAACGGTAAAATCGAGATTGGATGTACGTGTAAACTTTTTCTGATTCATAACAAGAAGAACCAAAGTCAATGATTTTAACCATTCCCCGAGTAGGGTCGCTAAGAAGAATATTTTCCGGCTTCAAATCACAATGAATGATTTCTTTGTAATCTAGGAATCTTAGTCCCTCAAGCAATTGCCTAGTAAAGTGTTTTACCAGCTTTAGAGGTAAGCCCTTGAATTTGTTGAGCTTTATGAGCTCATACAGATTGATTCCAAGAAGCTCTGTTGAGATACACAAATGCTCCCTAAAGTTGAAATGAGCGGTATAGCGTATTAAATGATATTTATCCTTGGGGTCCTAAAATTGATATTAGAGTCGATATCTTGAGACAAATTATCTGATACTTACCCACTGGGATAAAACTCGAAGTATATCAGCCTCCACAAGTGCTTGCATATGAAATCGCTTTCTGTTTATAATCAATTTTACAGCAACAAGTTTACCAGTTTTGTGATCAATGCACTTCAAAACTTTGCCAAAACTGCCTTTTCCAAGCACGCCAAGTATCTCATAACGATATGCAATGTGATCACCTGGAACTACCTGATAGTCACCATTATTGTCGTCAAACCCATAGTTATTAGAAGCATGACGAATATCGCCACTAACCTTTTTGATATCAGGACGTCCACAAAAATAAACATTGCGGAAATCCAGTATTTCACCTCTCTCATAAATATTCAGTCGGTGTGTTTTAGCTGCAAGAGACGGAGTTATCGAATCCTTGATTAACCCAGATTTTTTAGCTTCCTCGTAACGCTTCATCATGCGTTCTTCTTCTGGCAGAGTTTTTACCAAATGCTTCATAATGTTTCGAATCTCCTTTTGCTCCTCAGTGACTTCGTCACCAGCTGGAGATGTGTTAATACTTTTGGGACCAGCCCAACGATTAGAAGCGTCATGCTTGGAAGAAGAAGCATTCTGACTTCTGTCCTGTTGTGGCGACCTTCGATATTCAGAATTAAATGGAGATAGTAATAGCCTTTTAGCAGAAGCAGAAGAAGAATTAAGACTTGTACTGATAGTGGTCCATTGCTTTGCGACTGTTGATTTAGAACGGATTTTGACAGGATTTGCTTTTTCTGTTGTATCTCCAGTCCCACGAGATTTCTTGTTATTCTGAGGATAAATATGCGCGGGACGGTTCAGCGGTCTGTAAGGGGATTTTGATAGGGCGCTAAAGTTAGTTTGCCTAGGGGAAGCTTGAATTCTAGGACTGGCTACTGGTGACGACGTTGCAGAGTTCAATGAAGTCGAAATATTTTTAATAGCTTGAGATTTTTTCATGCTGAAAGTTTGTGAAGGAAGCAATAGTCTATGAGAAGCGGGCTCGCTCGATATCGATGCACTTGTGAGAGATCTGGGGATGGAAGGAACAGCAGGAGTCTCGGGAAGGGTATGACCACTGATTGATTTTTTTCGAGGACGGGTAGAGAAAGTGTAAGGAGAAGTGTCTGCTTGTAAAGCGCTACCATCAGAACTTTGACGAGATCTAATCTGGGATGTGCTACTTGGAACGCAGGATGCATCGATAGAAGTAGTACTTATTACAGAGCTCTTCCGCGAACGAGGTGTGCAAGGAGAGTGTGGTAAATTGTTGAGGGTTGTTGGCGTAGAATTTGAAGTAATAGGGGCTACATTCACTAAGGAGTTTTTTCTTGACCGAGCACTAGACGGACTGGCAGAAGAGGCTGGAGTATCTGCAGTGCATACTTTGACGAGACTCTTTTGAGAACGTAATACAGGGATTATCGGTACTGAAGAGTCTAAACGTGATTGCTCAGCCAGAAGGTTTGTGCCAGTTTTAGCATTAGCAACTGGGTTTTCATTTGTCACAGGTAAATCGCTGAATAAAGCATCGTCAGGGGTTCTTGGAGGACGTGTAAATGGATGAAAGGAACCAAAAGATTTTCTAGTATGGAGAAGTTTGTGAGAAGATGGAGAGAAAGAGTGATTCACGGAAGGTAGATCCCTAGGTGAATTCGGCTGTGTCTGAGATTTGCCAGGTTGATTGAAGTCATATGGCAGAAAAAGATCGGTAGCTATAGTATGATTAACGTAATTTTCTCTCTGCTTTGAAAAAGCATCAAGTATAGCGTCCCGTGATGATTCAAAGGGCTTTTCTTCGATTGAAAACTCGGGATATTTACTATCGCGGAAAGAACTTGAATCATGCCGCAAGTCTATTCCAACGGATTTTCGGGCGCTCACATGCCTCGTTGTAGTAGCGGAAGGAACATGCATACTCATTCTATTGCTAAGTCCTGGCTTATCATGGATGGATGTATGAAAGCCTTGCTTACTCATAAAAATTTCTTCAGGTAATGGTGGGACCGGAGGTATCTCGTCATTCAAATTAGCACTGGGTTCCGGAGAGAGATTGGGTTTGACTCTTGCAGGTTTTGCAAAATATCCGGTGGAATATCTAGAATTTTTGTTCCTAGAGGTACTCAGCGCTGTAGAAGACGGTGGTTCGATAGAGGTTAGAGATGATATGTCTGTGCTTCGAGGGATGATGCCACCAAGGTGAGCTGATGATCTGTTCTTGATATATGTATTGTTCTTCTGATCCATGGAATGGAATGTGTCATTGTAGGCTTGCGAATCTGGAAAAGTTAAAGCAGATTCAGCTGGGGTTCTTGTCTTCAAGTTTGATAGCACAGAATGTGAATCAGAGCTGGTATAGTAATGCGATTGAGGCTGTTGATGTGACTTCTGAGATGGAGAACTTGAGGGTTCTTTTAAATGCTGATGCTGTGTTAATGGATTTCGTTCATATGATTTTGGCTTCCCAAGTGATGTGTATGTAAAATGATTTTGTTGACTTGGAGACTTCATTGATCGCGCAGAAGGCATATTTAATTGAAAATCAGTAACATGAGAAGTTTCATGGACTTTCTTGGAACCTTTTGCACTCTCAGAAGGGAGCAAATTAGAGTATCCAGGTGGCTTCATACTGTCTGACCCTACTCTAAGGGGTATTGCTGATCCCTTAAAAGAGGTATTTTCATATGGCAGGAATGACGATTTTCTCGCCCGTATAGGCTGCGGAGGAGTTGTAGGAGAAGCTTCTACAACACGCTCCCTATTAATTGGTAATCTAGATGAGCTCAACGGCAGCGAGGAAGGATGGGCAGAGTGCAATTTGCTATCATTGAAAAAAAAAAAAGGAAAAAAAAGGTTAGCGGCTGAGACAAAAATATAAAAACAAACTGTTGAAATGTGTGTCGGCCTAAATTTCAAGCCCAAATCCCTAGACTTGAGGATGCGAAAAAGACCTTAGAGGCGACTCAAGCTACTCAAAATACTAGCCCATCATTGAGCTAGTATCACAGTAATGGTAGCTGCGAACTTTAATCGAGACTGAGCGAATAAAAGTATAATTCTACATTACACCGAATTGGCACGGATATTTCAAAGAGTAAATTGTGTAGATGATTCTAAACTGACATGATTGCAAAGCTAGTCTTATGCAAGGGTCGGTCATATTGCTGACAAGCTTTGTTGAAAGACGGGAAGAAAATGACAGCTTACCTCTTGATATCGTCCTCTAGGATGACCTTTCCGGTCGATGCCCTTGGAACCGTCGAGGACATGAAAATTCAAAGAGCTATTGACTATAACTACTGCCAGAATAATGCTGTTGGATGTAGGTGCTGTATGGTAGGAAGAAACTGGAGAATAAAACACAGAAATGCAAAATTGAAGGGGAAAAAATTATGGATGTACATAGTTTTTATTTTTCTGTAGCTCAACGTGAAAATGTACACACACAGAAAAATATTAACATTATGCGGAGGAGACGGGAGAAAGGGAACAAAAGAATATATATGGACAAGTCACAACGGATCACCGTTATTAAAAAGGCTCTATTGGATGTTTCCTATGGAAAAATATAAAATCTCTGAAAAAAAACGTAGGTATTAGAGGTTTTTTTGAAAAGGTGGAGAGGAAATGGCATGAAATACGTGTTAACTATTTTTTCTCGCGTAATTTTCGCGATACCCCAATGCTAGCATGTGTGACAAACTCAGCAAAAGTATTGAACCCCGATTCTCGCTAAATTCCGTTTTAGTATGATCATGAATATACAGGCATTATCCTGCATTTTCCAGCCGATATCATACTCACCCTTTTAGAACTTTTGTCGAAGCTTGAACGCCAGTCTGGCCGGAGCAGACTTTGTGAGATAAAACTAGTGTTTTTACACCTTCAACATGTCGAGACAGAATTTTTTCTGAGTTGAGTAAATGGAAAAAACAGCTTGAAAGTGCAAAAGTCCTGGAATAGAGCGCTCAATCTGCGAACAAACTTGGTGAATTGCAATTGCATTCCAGTTTCTTATGTGGAATGTGTATTTTGTGGAATCGTTATTGTTGCAGCTCTGAATCTGTCAGTCTAATACGGCGCTTGGGCAGTATCAACGTTCTCAGCAAGTCCTAGTAATATGGGACGTTCGACATGAGTAAACTAGCCGTTGAGTGACATTGCGACTTTAGGAAACTGAAATGATATTGAAATGATTTTCACTGTTAGCTCAGAAAGGTTATTCAAGGCTGGTTTGCAAAACATTAGACACAAGTGCACCTGAAAAGTTAGTAGTAACTTTATTTTTATTATTAATCAAGTTATATGATAAGTCTATATCAGCCTTTGCTTCATAAGAGCAAACTGCTCCGGATGCAATTCAATTCCTGGCAAAGAATATTTACACCCTCGCCATGTTGGAAATAGCAATAAAATGTGAGAATTGTCAGGTGGTAGAACTGTCAGCGTTCTGATTGCTGGCTAGCTACTTATATTTAAATTATTGTTTTTCAGTTGTTAGCTTTCAAGAACGGCTTTTGCCGCTAATAATTCAAAAGTGTTTCAAATGCGATCTTTAAAAGCCGAGACAAGCCCCAGGAGACTCGGAAAGCAAATATCCTAGCAGCTAGAGGCGTGTAAAACCTGTATTGAAATATTCGCATGTATCGTAACGTTTCGTCAGCTGCCGCAGGGTCAATTATGACGACTCTAGGACCTAGGAGATAGGACAAAATGGTCGACTGAAAAAGGCAAAGTCGTTGTGAACATTCACATTTCCTGCCTAAGCTCAACATCATGGTTGTTAAAGATATTAAACGCAGTGAAGTTGAATTCATTAACAAAATTACAGGTTGAACGCCAATTGCCGATATTTACCCAGTTACTGAAGACAAGTCTGGAAGCACGAATATCCTGGAAGAGATTGACGCCTCTGGCTCCAAAACTGTACAAGTAACAGACAACAAAAAGTCAGCAAAGAATCCAGCTATCTCAATTAATTGCCGTGGCGCTAATAATCTTGTTGATAAAACGAAAGCTCTTTACACAATGAACATTGTGTGGTTTAATTTCTCGTCAAGGTGCTACTCCTCATTTCCGGAAGTGAAAACCCTGAAGTTGAAATTTTCTGGACCCTGATTAAAGAATCGCGACCTAGTTGTACCGAAGTTTTTGTTGGAAATAGTTTGCGTGAGCGTTAGAAGTCATTCTCGCATCACTAGCAAAACATGCTGGCTTAAGTAGTATTGACATTGTCATTTACTTGCTCAACCGAGAACGGTCAGCATAATATGGGCGTCAGTGTGTACACAGAAACGGCTACGAATATTTACAATGAACATCTCCTTCAACCTGTTTTCGTGAGTACGAGCGCAATTTCCTTGGCTGTGAAATGCGTCAAATCAATCTTGCGTGTTTTTGCAATATTGCTTTCAGCGGATGAAAATTATTTCCATTCTATAAGCTCTTTCGACTTACTTAAACCGCCTTTAAAAGCTAGACTTTTATAGCTGACCAAAACAGCCCAATACAGGCTCCCATTTCCTGAGAAGGGGGTTCCCAAACTCATTAGAAGACTTGTAGAAAGCACAGTCATGATCCCGGTGCTGCTTAATACACGACTTTACCTTTTTCTATTCAGCACATAGGGTTCTTTCATGCTCTCGCCGATAAGAATTTTGTTTCTTTTGCATGAATTCGAAAATCAATGGGCATGTCTCAGTGAGTCTCGTCAAATCAGACTGGTTCATTCTGCATGCATGGTTAAAAAAAGATGTCACGTGAACTACATCTTGGCGCACTTCTTACAATTCCCCAGAGGCGCGCCCTTGTTTCTTCCTTCTCTTTTTCTGTTTATCGGTGGTACTTGTATCTAATCAACTAAATATTTCTTAAATACGTTTGTTTAAAGAATTCAAGTTTTTGAAGGACTAGGCGCATTCTTTTTCCTATATTTCAACTTGTCAAAGAATATTCACTACGAAACTCGATTTTGAAGTTCTGCTGTTTCAACTAGTCTTTGTTCGCCTCACCTCTTGACCACTGGCCGGAACCCGTCACGTTTATCTCAGCTACTGTCTAATTTAATGGTATTAAAGTGATGAAGTATGATAAGATTGTCAAGGTAAGTGCCTTCTTGCGTGAACTTCAATCGTTGAGATTTGTATTGGCTGACTGAGTAATTTTCTCCGCAATAGGGCGCCACTAAAGTAAAGGTATGCATTTCTCAGTAATGAGACCCAATAGATAAGTGTCTAACATGCGTTTCAGTTGGCTGCTCCCAAAGCGAAGTACATAGAGCCAATTTTGGATGGCACGAATGACCCACGAGATGTGGACTCAATCCTGCACTGCTTAAGTTTTCGCCTCAGAGACAATGCCTGGACGGTGTCATATAAGGGATTGGTCGTTATTCACATCATGATAAGGGATGGCATTAGTGAGGTGACTTTGAAACAGCTTCACTCTAATCTTCAAATGTTTGATGCTGTGGTTGAAAAGGGAGGCAAGTCTTATGGAATTGGAAGGTATTCTCGGTACCTACGGGAACGTGCGATCCAGTTCAAAGAGACTCGAGTGGATTATGTACGATTCAAGTCAAAGAAGGGTGGTCGTCTCCGAAATCTCTTGGTCGATAAGGGACTGTTGCGAGAATGTGATAGTGTGTTAGTGCAAGTGAAAAGTTTGCTTCGATGCCGGTTTCGTGAGGACGATATAGATAACGAAATTGTTTTGGACGCTTTCAGACTCCTTGTACAAGATTTGTTGGCATTGTATCAATGCCTCAATGAGGGCGTAATAAATGTTTTGGAGCATTACTTTGAAATGTCAAAAGTTGATGCCACTCATGGCCTAGAGGTTTATAAAAAGTTTACTCAGCAGACCACTGAGGTTGTCGGATTTTTGCGAGTCGCTAAGAATTTAGAATATGCCACAAAGCTTCATGTCCCCAATATTAAGCATGCCCCAGTTTCTCTCACTGAGTCATTAGAAGACTATTTGAACGATCCAGACTTTGAAATCAACCATCGCCAGTATCTAGCGGAAAAACAGGCTCGGGACGCGTCTGGTTTTGGTAAACGACCGCCAAGTCCTGAACGCAAATCTAGCTCATCTACTCCAGCACCAAGTTCTGGCGGAGTTGACAACAATTTCTCTTCGGGCTCTGCATTAACTTCCAACCCGAATGTGGTTGCCGTCGCCGCTTCTCCAGAAACAAATCCTTTCAAACCCCTTATTCACCAGCAACAGACTAAATATATGCAGCAGGAACATCCTGACTTAGTTGATATTTTCAGTGGCCAAATTCCTCAGCAACAAGAATCTTTTGTCAACAGCCAACAGGGTGTGTCTTTCAGTCCACAATCCCTCGTTAATGCGCAACCACAATACCAATATACGACAACAGCACCTCTACATTCTTCTTTGCATCAAACTGGTTTAAGTGGATGGGGTCAATCAGACTCCTCACAACAGAGTCAGTTGCAACAACAAACTCAATTTCAGGCACAACAGGCGCAATTACAACCTCAGCAACAAGCACAGCAGCAGGCCCAATTGCAAGCTCAACAACAGACTCAGCAGCAAGTACATCAGCAAGCACAGAGCTCTCCTCAAGCTTTGAACTCCATGTTTACTGGAGCTGGTTTTGGTGGCTATTCTGCAACGTCTTCGGTTATTGTTCCAGGAGTATCTCAAGTCCCCCAACAACAAATTTATAATGCGCAGCAGCCTCAACAGTCGCATTCAATTGGTTCCAATCCATTCCGTTCTTCTACGCAGTCACAATCCACTCAGTCTACTGGCAATCCCTTCTTAAGTAGGTCATCAACCATGAGTCATGCTCCACTCTCAGCTGGGCAGTTGCAGCGATCCGGAACAAATCCGTTTTCTTTCTCTGGAGCTCAGGGAGGAACGCGAGCTGTGTCAACTCCTAGCATTGGTTCTTCAAGACAATCCCCTTCTTCATCCATTACTGCCCCTTCCCCTACTTCAATTCAAACCACACAGCCCACTGGTGCGAATCCTTTTAGGCAGAGCATGACACTTGGCAATAACGGTAGTTTCCCAAATCTTTATCAACCTTCATTTGGGGGGCTTGAGCAGCTGTCTACCGTGCAGGCATTTACTGACACGCAGAAACAACAGCGAGGGCAACATACTCCACAACAATCTCCTTACTTAGGCCAGCAGCAGTTCCAGCCTGCTCAGCAGCTGATTTGAGTGAATATATATTTTGATGATTTAGTTTGTTTATTGTCCAATTATAGTATTTCTTAATTTCTTGCCTCCTTTTTCGTTTTGTATCGCAAACTCTATGGTCAAGAGAGGTTGCAGGGAATCATCCTAGATTGAAATTATACACCGTATTCTGCTAATACTTGAATACTTCTCTTGAATCATTTCCCCGACCTTTCACAAAATTTATTTTCATTTTTGTTCATATATAGTAAGCTAATTTAACGCCTGCATTGACTTGCAGCAGCTAACGGTCATCCTTTTATTTACTTTCTTCTCTAAAGTAGGTTCACGTGATATATTCTTTTGGGTCTTGACAACAGAAGCGGCAACTGTCAGTTGACTTTGTAAAATTTCTGCAAATTAATCTTTTTTTCCTTAATACCGGCACAAAATATATATTTTACTCTCTATTATAGAAACAATTATCTAATGTCATACTTACAGCGGCAAGCTCAGCTTAGAAGCAAGCAGCATTCGTCCTCTCGGCCCTCCTCAAAGCCAAGTTCGCCTTCGTCTTCTAGGCCTGGGTCACGGTCTGAGTCTCTAGTTCAGTCAGACGCAGAAGATGATGAGTTTCAAGTTACAAAATTTGCGGAACGAATGAATCTTACAGCATTAAGTCAGAGCCTGGATGCATTGTCATTGGATGGCCAAGACGAAGAGACCAGGCTTCAGATGCGCAAAACTTCATACCAGGAGAACTTCGAAACGCTGATAAAAGACCGGCGAAGTACTTCGCTAGAACAACGCCAAGATGCCTTGCAACGGATCATAAATCAACTGGCGAGTAAATATGATGTTTCGCTCTACTCGCACGGCGATATTGAAACTCTTAATAAGGCCATTACGACTGGCCGCTCTGCAGTCGAAATGACAAGAGCAGCTCGTGCTCTTGTCATTATGGCTTTATTGGACATTGAAGATTCCTGCGAATTTTTAACTTCTACAACATTGGTATCTTTGGAACCAATTATTGTAAATGATGATCAAGACGCCGCTATTAGGTCCTGCTTGGTCACCTGCTATTCCATATTAGAGTATTACATTAATTTGGGTAATAGCGGGTTTGGACTAGAACCCAAAGTTGAAATGCTTCTTAATATTGCTACTGAAACATCCTCGTCGGACTCTATTGTGAGTTGTGCTGCTCTATTGGGCATTGGTCTTCTTACTTCTGTGACTGCTTCACGAAATACAGTGATAGAAGATACCCTGCCGTCCATTATTGAGCTACTGAAAGACAGCGATGCTGATGTACGAAAAACAGCTGGCAAAATCATTGCCCTCATGTACGAGCTGTATGATTTCAGTTTTCAGGACGAAGGCACGACAGACGAAGACGAATATTCCGGCTTCAAGTATGGAATTGACACTGTAGACAATGCTGATCTTGTATATGAACTACAGGATTTGATTGGAGAATCCGCTAAATCCATTGCTAGGAAAACCAAATCAGAGCTTAGATCAGTTTTCCGCAAAGTTTTGAGCACAATTGAAGCTCGACTTGTACCCCTAGATGCAGCCAGAGAGGACGAATTGAAGAATCTCACCGACGATGAGATTTCAGCACAAGCTATTTCGCATTTGCGACTTTCCAAGACCAAGGCTATTCCTATTGATACGTGGAACCAGTTGAACTTGTCCAGTGTCCTAAAATGGCTTTATGCGGACGGTTTACATACACAAGTTGCAAACAATCCGCTTATTGTTGAGTCCATTTCTGAAGCGGGATCTGCGTTTCTTGATCGAAAAAGTCATTATTTGAAAAACAAGTCCTCAAGCGACACTTCGTTTGATCCAAACGAATCCAAGTTTGCCAACAAGAAAGTGTCACAGAAACGAGAAGTTGACATTAAAAAGGGTAGGGAGCTGAAAGCCCAGGCTCAAGCTGAACATTTACTCGGAGATTTAGTCCATTAGTTTAATTTATTAAGAATAATCGCATGCCCATTTTTATCTAGAAGAGCAGACTCTACAGATATTTCAGGCCTTTCAAGTTTGAAAGGTTGGCAGCCTTACCCTACATGAAAAAGCCCTAGCTGACATGAAAATTTTCGCAGAACTATAAAAATATCAACTTCTTCCGTCTTCTCTTCCTCCTATACTTTTTGTTCTATTTCATCAGTATGAACATTTTAATAGTAAGTCTGTCATCTTGCAATTTTATTTCAAACCTCCTTGAAAGATGTTTTTATGATGATCCAACCAAAAATTTCAAACTAGAGTTTGTGAATCTATTAATGATCTAAGCAAGATTCTGAAAAAAAACCCACATGCGATCTTTATTTCCTAGCTGGAGTTTAATGTCTTGTCATACCGTTTTAGCTAACAGAAACAATTTAGATATTTTGAGATTAGAATACATGTTTTGATCATATACAATTAAACTTGTAAATGGTAAGTCTTTTCTGTCTAGCGCTGGTCTACCTTGCACAGTTACAATGATGATTTTAAAAACATAGCTGGAATTACTGGCAGAACAAATTTTGTTGAAAAAGTTTTGTACTGATAACTGTGCAAGAGAAACTTGATGCTTTGCTATCGCGTTTATAATACTTTGCTAACATATGTTACCAGAGATGACTAGGACGGAAAATTGGCGACATGGCTGCTCGCGCGAAGGATTTTGATAAATGCATATCCACTTTAATGATACCCCTTGAAATTTACCATTCACATATTTCAATACAGTCTCAATATATTAATGCTAAGGTGAGTTTTTCTGTTCCTTACTACAAGCCTTAGTGATGATTTCTTGATGACGAGTCATATTCAGGTTTCCTGATGACGATACAAATCTATTTTTTACCATTCATGCCTAGCTGATATCAAGGCCTTTCTTTTCAAATGTTGAATAGTTTCCACTTGACCTCTGCTAACAATTAATTGTTAGTTTAACCCATGATGATACCCCATAAATCAGAATTTAAATTTTTTTCTGTTTCATTTCTATTTATTCAGTATGTTTGCCCTACACTTATTCTCCTATTGAGCAAGCTTCAATGATGATTTTCCACTCTCACGACGGTCAACTGTGCCCAATATACGTGGCGTTGATGATAATTCGCCTCTGACAAGGCGTGGACCTGATATGTTCTTGCTTCATTCGTAATTAATTCACTTGAATTGTTTCGCTAACCGCCGTGACTGTGTAGATCTTGCTAGGGCTTATTTTGTATTTCGTATTGAAAATATATTAAAATTTTCTTCTTCTTTTATTTCTATTGTAGCTTTTTAGTATATTGTGAATGATTTCAATTTATAAATTAGACCTGTTCGTCCGCAAACGCACTTTCAATAGGCTTCTCCATAAAACTGGCATGGCCCAAGATTGTAATGCCAGAGGCTCCAATAAGCCAAAGAATGGTGGAAATCGGCGAGGCAAAGAATCCCAAAGGAATGGAAATAATCAACAATCCAGTATAAAGTTGGGAAGATGTGAACGAAATAACACCCAAGTTTAAGTCATTTCCTCTCAAGCAGCCGATACCATACATACCAGCGACGACCAGGATAATGACAAATAAAAGCAACATGTTAGTAATGAGACTGTAAATGGAAAGCATTGCAAAGACTACGGCGTAGTTGGATGAAAAGTAGCCTAGATTGAAGTTGACCCTAGACTGGATCTCGCCCCAGCCCTGGGGCTTGGAAATTCTGCGCACGTCAAAAAAGTCGGTAGGAGATTTGAGGTTGGCAAAGCGAGTTTGCAGAGAGCCTGTCTCGCTCTGTTATAACAAAACGTCAATGTTAGACTCGCATACAGAAAAAGGTTCTTAAATAGATGATTTTGGAACTTACACGAAGCGTGTCAAAGTTGAATCGGTCAGCAAAGCTGGCGAGCTTTGAGATTTGTTAGTTTCAAAGGGATCACAATGTAAAACAACACATTAATCACACATACCGGCAAGTAAGAGAGACCCGTTGTTAAGTTATTCATTTTTAGATGTGTGTTTAGCAAATGATTCTAGTAGTTGAAGGGGGTTAAGAAGAAGAAGATGTTTGGAGGGAAGAGAGATATTTGGCGATGTAAAATGTATGGAAGGGCTAAAAAAAAATTTAATACATAATTCGAGGTTTACAAAATGACGTGGCACCAGCGACACAAAAATATTTTACCAGCGTCTACCACTACATTTAACTCTCAACGCCATGATTTAAATGTGTACGTAGAGTGGTCTCGTAGAAGAACTCATGGGACTTTTGATCATGTACCTTCGAAGGACGCGAACTATATTGATAACTGATACAAAAGTTTGGCTAAATTTGAAATTCTATTCTAGTAAGCAGCTTTCCTATACTTGTAATTTGATTGACGAAAGGTTTTCATTTTTGTACTCCACGACTCAAAATAGGCATTCATTTTATAATAAAAAAAAGGTTTTCAATACAACGAAGTAACTGGATTAAACAAATATTAAACAAATATTAAACAAATATTAAACAAACTGAACAACACGAAAAGATAATGACTTGACTTTAAATACTTGCCTTCAAAATAATAGAAAACAGCGAGTTTTCTTTCTACTCTTCTTGCCCAATGATAGGCTCATCCTTGGTATTCTTAATGCCAAATAACCACTTGAACCAATTGATCAACCTTGAGAACCAATTCTTTTTCTTTTTGATGGTCCTATCTGGGTTGGTTGCAACTGATGTTGCGCGCCCGCTGACTCCTCCTGATACCTCACCTGCATTCCCGCTAGTTTCTTCGTCGCCTTCATTCACCACCTTAACAGGTTTGCCGTCTAGTTCATCATTATAGGCCAACTTAGTCGAATCCTCAAATTTAGTAGTTACTTCTTCATGATCTACTGTTGTAGTAGTAGTAGTTACCGGCACAACAGCAGTGGCAGCGTCGTCAAAGGGGTCTTCCTCGGATTCCGTAGTATTTGCATTCGCAACATCGACGTCGGTAGGGGCAGGAGTAGCAACCGCGGAAGGGGTAGAATTTTCAGGAGAGGCAATCGTAGGCTTTATAACAGGGGCAGATTCACCAGAAAGCGCGGAAGGAACGGATTCGGTTTCTGGGACCACACGTTCAATAGAATTGGCTTCTGAGACTGGAAGATGGTTAGAAACAGGAGCTGGAACGTTGACAATCTCAGGCTTGGCTGTAAAAGACTCCTTTAAACTTGACTTGACAATAGGTTTAGCAGTAGCATTAGTATAAGAAAATGTGCCCAACTCAGCTTTCTTTGCTGACTCTTCCTTTTCCTTTTCTGCATGCGCCTTAGCCCTAGTTTTTCTTTCAGCTTCACGCTCATCATCAAGAGCAGCAATTGGAGCAACAATAGACGCAATTGGAGCTGTAACTACTGCAATAGTACCAGCAGTAGTAGCGATGGCGGCGAGAGGAACGGCAACCACAGGAATAGGAGCAGCTATCGGTGTGGATACAGAAGCAATGCCCTCCGCAATATCGGCTGCAACATCTTCGATCTTTTCAAGAAGAGTTTCTTCCATCTCCTCATTCTCCTCAGTTTCAGGCATGACTGAAGGCAATCCAATACCAAGTTTAGTATCCTCAGTTTTGGAAGCGGCAGACATTACTTCGACTGATTCAACAGGCTTAATGGTCATTTTAGTGAGCTCAGTATTCTTTTCAATGGGGTCAACAGGTTCAGCAATATGTTTAGCAGAAATAGGTTTAATAACGTTATCAGCAACCTCAGCGACAGTTTCCGCAGTAATAGACTTAGAATTGTCAACAACTGGCTCAGGGACAATAAGTTTTTCTAAAGCAGTATTTTTAGTTGCAGCGAGATTGGTATTTGCTGGGCTCTCTTTAAGTGTAACTGTTTCTTCTGGTGAAGTACTAGCAATAACGGCAGCGACAGCAGCAATAGGCGCAGCAGCTGCCACAACAGTAGCAGTAGCGGCAGCAACCGGAATAGTAGCAACTGCAGCCGCAATAGCGTTGGCATGCGTCGATTTTTCCGCCAGCAATGGCTCGTTAAAAGTGTCGGAGGCAGTTTCTGATGTCTTTTTAGACTCCAAAGGAGCTTGTGAGACTGCTGAGGAATATTCTGAAATAGAAACCGGTGCAATAGCCGCATGCTCGACAACAACTGTGTTGTTTCCAATTGAAGCTGGGGTAGCTAATTCAGTTGATACACTTTCATTCTCCAAAGGGGTAATTGTTAAACCAGTGTTCTTTTCGAGTGGAATAGGTGTGAAATTGACGTCTTCATTCACAGTAGCAAGAATAATTTCGGATTTTTTTCCCACAGAATCAGTGCCATGTGAGAGCTCTGCAAGACCTACCTCAGAAGAGACCACAAGCTTCTGGCCACCCGTGGCGCCCTTCTCCTTACATGGAATAAATATGGAATCATGTTTTTTGTGAGGATTTACTTCAGGAGGGGCTTCGGATCTTTCAAAAGATCTTTCCCCAGCTACATATGCCTCCTCAGCAATGGTCTTTTCTTCCACAACAGGTTTTGTGTTAAAGATATGTCTTATCTCAGTGGTGGGCTTTTCCTCATTGGCAAACTTCACCTCCGTTACTGGGGTTTCTCCGACGATGGACTTTTTCTCAGCATCTGGGACGTCTTTGATAGTGGACTTTTCCTCAGAAATGGGGTTTCCATCAGGGATTGGGGTTTCATTGACGGTAGATTTTTTCTCAGTTGATGGGGTTCCATCCGCGGTAAGCATCTCCTCAGTAATGGGCTTCCCTTTTATTTCAGTATTTAACAATTTGCTAACGACTTCAGCCTTTTTAATTTCATCATCTTCATCATTCAAGGCAGCAATAGGGGCTACAATGGTTGCAACTGGCTCTGTTACAGCCGCAACTGCACCTGCAACACCTGCAACAACAAGAAATGGAGCAGCTGCTTCTTCAGGAACTTTTGCAGCGGCTGAGGCACTGGCGTCAGCAATACTTCTTGCGGTTTTGGCAATAGGCGTGGTTATGGCAAGAAGTTCGTCGGCAGTAGCTGCTGCAACATTTTCGATCTTTTCAACTAGAGATTCTTTAACACTTTCTGTTTGTTCTTCAAACGCCTCAGCACTTTCGAACTTTGTTTTTTCTTCAGAGGTTTCAATTTTTTTTTCGACAGAAGTAAAAGTGTTTGCAGCAACTGACTCACCCATCTTCTCAGTGATAGCAGTCTCACTGATTTCGGCAATTGTGGATTCAGAAGAAGAAGAGTTTACAGAAAATGCAGAGTCAATACTAACCGGTAGTTCAGCCTTAAATTCTTCTGTTTCTCTTTCAGGAACGTGAGAAACTACGGTTTTGTCATGATTAGCAGTTTCATCGATAACTTCAGAAACCCCCCTAACTGACTCAGTAGTACTTTCCTCAGTTAACTCTACAGCATTTTTAGTAGCAGGCGTAGTGATTTCTTCTCTTGCTTGCTTATTCAAAGAATGTGCTGTATTTGCAAGTTCGGGGTGGCTACTTTTCGACACAGGGTTAACAGCTCTAACGTGGTCGACTTTTTTCGTCAGATCTGTTAAATGAGTTTTATCTTTCAACTCACTAGTTTCTGCTTCTAGTTTTGCTGTCTTTTCAAATGCATGTTCAATCTAAGAAATCGATGTTAATGTACTTAGTTTTTTCGCAGACTTGGTGTCATACTCACATGTTCAATTTCGTGGTCAGATAAAATGTTTCCTTTCGGTTTATTCTCCGTAACAATGTTGTGTTCATCCGCGACAAGGCTCTTTTGAATTGAGACATCTGGGATTCCTTGTTGTGAGCCAGCGGCGGATTCCATGTCTGCAAGTTTTTCTTCCTTTTCATCACGAGAAAAAGGAAGACCTGACATATCACCAGTAGCAGTTGCGAGATTGACAGACGGAATGTCTAACTGGGTCTTTTTAATTTCGGTGGCCACCAACGTAGACTCAACTGTTGAGGATTGCACTGCAATATCTTCCAAGTTTTCCGTTTTGACAGCATTTTCAATAGCAGTATTCAAGTTGGTGGAATGTAAATGGGCAGTTAATTCAAGAACGGGCGTGCTAATAACGGTTAGTGTGCCCCCAAGCTCAGTAACTGCAGAAGCTTTTGAAATATGAGTTAAATCAGAGGCCTCAATCAAATTGTTTTCAATTCCAGCATCATCAGGGCAAGTTCTGGACGTAGGGTCAATAACCCACTCTTCATCAACAACATATTTGTAGAGAGTTTTTTGATCGTCCTTGAGGTCAATGAGAGTAGTGAGTTCAAAGGATCCGTCAGGCTTCTTCACCAAAGGAAAGGACTTTGACCAATCGTCAAAAGTCCCAGTAACAAAAACATGGTCAGGTCCAGCGGGCCTAGCTTATAAGTTAGCATTGAAGCGAGGCTGAAAACAATCGTAATTCTCTTTTCCTAATTGAGCTCAGTTTGATCCGTAGCCTCACTAACGGCCCGAACTGATAGCAATGAAATCGGGATGCACGCGACAGGTCATTCAAGAAATGTAGGAAGAGGAGATAAAACAACGAACAAGGAAGTTTTAGAAAAAATGAAATTTTTTAAGAATGCCTGTATAACTTCTTCTGTTCGAAGCCTGGAGAGTGTCGGGAAACATCTCAAAAGTAGGAATGTTGAGTACTAAAACGCATCAGCTACTTACCAGGAAAAAGTGAAAAAGGACATTTCTTCAGCTATGATAGAAGGGAGGTATAAAAATGTTCGTTATAGATTGTTTTAGCAGTTTTGATAAACTGAGAATTATAAATTAAACGTAAAAAAAAATATAAAAAATGAAGGGGTTGCGTCAAGGCGAGATAGGACTATCGATAAGCGACGGGGATTGAGAATTGTTGTGAATGCCCAGAGACGTATAAACGAAAGGCTGTATCGTGAGTGTATTAGAAGGAGAAGAAGAAAAAGAGAAGAAAAAAATTTAACAAAAAATAAATACTAACATATTTCAGGGATAATGGGGATAAGTATGACTGCATTCAAAATCAATATAAATTCACGGTACAAATTAACTCGAAAATTATATTGAAAATACTACTTTACAATGCGCAGTCTTTTCTAAAATTCATAAAAACTTCCACTGGCAATTTCAGGTCTGGATTATAAACTCTTCGCTATGATCTCTGGAGGTTTGAATTTGTTTATTTTTCTTTTGTGTCTTACACGGCAAAAACCATAGTTCATTTGTTTGTTTCCACTCAAGCTTTTTCACTGGGGCAACCCCAATAAGTAAACAAACATGTAAACACGCAGGACTTGAGCAGATTTTAAGAACCATACATTACGGGCTACAATATCGTCTTGGTGACTCTAAGAGAACTCAATAAGAATAGTTCATGTTAGTAACAGACTACTATATACCATGTGTTTCCTATATCATATCCACAGCACTGACTTCAAGTTTACTCTGTCCAAGAGATGACAAACATCAAACCAATACCAACAAGCATGGCGATTAAGTTTACAAGGCTCCTCTTGATCTGCTCAAACTTGCCCAAGTCACCGTCAGCCTCTAGAATTTCAGGAATAACACCAACAGTGCCAATATACAAAAATCCTCCTGTTCGCGAAAAAAAAGAATTAAAAATGTTAGCAAATTTTAAATGAAGCCATAACACTTAAGTGAACATGAACAAATAGGTCTTCAATATGCCAATAATCAGGGAAAAAAACAGTTTATTCTTACCAGCAGTGAACGGAAGCGTTAGATCGCCGATTTGCACATTTGTACCAAAAATTCCTGTTGCCTTGCTAATGCCCTCTAGTATCAGGTCCTCTGAAGAAGAAGATGGAGAGGATGTCAGATAGTTGATACCAATGCCCAAAAATGTGCCCAAAAAGGCGCCAATGGCTGTCACAAACTGAGCTTGCATGGCTTGTGTCTTACTAAAGCCACCTTGAATCAAAAGAGCAAAATCGCCCACTTCATGTGGAATCTATACTTAATATTAGCATCTAGTACTCAGATCAAATAATTGACACCCTACCTCTAAATAAATGTGGTTAGCGAAATAATGCAAACTTCAAACCTGAGAATACTTACCATGGAAGAACACAGCGAGACATGTGGTTGCACCAACGTTCTTACTAATGTAAAAAGACGCAGCAATGGCCAGACCGTCAGTAATGTTGTGCGTAAAATCAGCAATAAGATTCAGATATGCAGATAGCTTAATAGACGAAGTAGGCTCTCCAGATTTTTCGATTGAATAGCTTTCTACAACGTCTGCTTCAACCTTATTTTTGTCACCAGCTTTACGCCTGGATAGGGTATTTTTTTTATCTTCAAGCCCTGAAGTTACGGCTTCACCGTCTCCAGTCTCGTCGTCATCTTCAATGTGTCCATGAATCTCAACGTGCTGTTCATGTGTAACTTTGACGTGTTGATGATCATGACCGCCAGCACCTAAGATGCGCATAGCCTTATCCAGCATGATGAACGCCAGAAATCCTACAAACATAGCCAATCCCAAAACTGTGTTTCTGCGTTCATCAATCACCAAAAATCGGGCACCAGCACCTTCATGGACTTCACCCACAAAGGTCTGAGGAAGCAAATGCAGAAACACATCTCCTAATAAGCCGCCAATAGCAAAGGAAACGAGAGTGTTCAAACTGGATGGGTTAATATTGGGCGGAATTAGCGCTAGCAAAAAATTAGGCGGACCTGAAATATACGACGTAGCAAGCAAAGCATTCCCAGCAGGTCCGAAAGGGAACAGGCTGGTGAAAACCTTTTGGATAAATGATTCGGGGGCTTCAAGGGCTTCTTCACGAAGATATGCGTTGAGATCTCGAACAACAGGACATTCCTTGACAGCAATCATTAGCTTTCACTAAAAAAATTATCGCATATATTACTTACTTGAAGACGCGACTCAATTGCATCTAAATCGTACACGCCATTATCAAAGAAAAGATTGGTAACTTTGTACTTCAGATCTTCGAGGGACGCGGACTTTCCTGTGCCAGTCACCGGAGGCGTAGGTACATCGGCAGGGGACGGATCGGCAGCAGAGTGAGCAGCAGTCAATGTGCCCACAATAGCTACAAAGATGGACAATGTTTTCATGTTGATTTGTTCTCAATACGTAATGAAAAAAAAAGTGAAAAAATTTGTTGAAATCCAATGGAATTGCTTTCTCGTGTCAGTCACAACGGAAAGCTATAGGCGAAAACTATTAGAAACCAGATTTTATGGTGGTTAATGTTGTTCTTTCAAGATGACAGTGGAAGTCAAGAATGTATTAGTTCAGGAAAGGAAATCTTTTCTTGTATGAACATTTTGTTGACATTGGGACAACGTTGCGGTCAAGTTTTTTCTCCGCCTAGATTGTTTCTCAGCGCGCAAGTTCCATTAATGAAAGAAAAATTCGTTGATTTAACAATATAAAAAACATATTTGAATCAGCAGATTTACTACAATCTAATCCGTTTGGTTCCAGGCGAAGAATCCGTGTCATTGCAGACGGTTTCTCCTGCCCAATTTCAGTTCTGTGTAGGATCCTGCCTCTTTAGTATGTCTACTACAGGCCCCAGCAGCCGTTGGAATGCGCTCTTATCCAGAGTCACTACACGCAATGGGGTTTTTGCGGTCACTGTTGCTTGACGAGGCAGGTCGTTAAGCAATGCGACTTCTCCGAAATATCCGCCCTTCGTAAGTTCCTGGACTACCAATGAAGAGCCCTCATCGCCCTCGCGGGAAACAATAGCATCACCGCTCTCTATAATGTAGAATTGCTCACCAATATCACCTTCCTTAATCACAATCTGGCCAGGGGCGTACGCTTCTGAAGACATGGCATCAGCAAGTTTACTAAGCTCATAAGCGTCAAGTACGCTTAGAACTGGAACTTCCTTAAGGATTTCTCCGTACAATCTGCGTTTAGATGCTGTCTTTTCCAGAAGGATGCGGCGGAATGTCATGCGATCCAGTGCCCACAAAACAGTATCGGTGACAGCTGTAACTGTAGCAGCTCGGGGGGCGTTATACATAAGAGCAAGCTCACCGAACGAGGCACCAGGCCCTGCTTGGCCCACCTTTTCACCATTAACAGTGTACTCAAGATCACCAGTCTCCACAATGTAAAAAAAATCACCTTCGTCACCTTGTTTTATGACGCTTGTACCAACTGGCACCTGTTTCTCCTCTAAAGATGCTAACAGTCGCTGAAACGCGTCTTGATCTAAATTGTTGAACAAAAAGTTTTTTGCCACTGATTGGTTCAAACGGTTCAACTGCTCACTTGTCAATGTACGCTCTGGAACAGTTTCAAAGGCACCAGTAAACGATGTAGGGTTCAAACTTTCCGCGCTAACCGAAGTACGTCTGTTCGCGTTGAAGTTGACAGGGAACTTGTCTTCAAGCCTTCCCCCGGTGGCTGCTGCCCAATGAGAGCTGCCCAAAGACTCACCAAAGTTTGATGAGGCTGAGGTGGAGTTAATCGGTGCAGTAAGAGGAGAACTTTCATTTGAAAAGAGAGATGTTTTGAATGCTGCAAAGTGGCCCATAGATTCATTGTTAGCAGAAGCCTTTGATGGCGGATCGTTAGGATGTACATGAGATGGGTCGATGCTTTCAGTATTGGATCTGGGTCTGTTGGTCGGGCCTCCCTTGCCTTCTTGCTCAAGACGAGTTTGGAAGTAGTTAGCGCAAAACTGGAGGATGTTGGTTGGCTGCTTTGAAAGTACCTCTTTATTGAGTATGTTGAGCTCGTCAATATACTCCTTAGGAAGTGCCATGTTGAGATTTCTGTTCTTCAAAACAGGAAGGGATTCTAAATGATTGTTATGTCGATTATGAGTCGGTCTCAAGTGTTTAGGTTTTTTTTTCCGTGGAGGTTTAATTTAACGGTGCTGTTAGCTGTTTGGCCACATTCCTTTCCGGCAAAGCTGAAATCCTTCACATGCTGCCCAAACAGGACAACAAGGGAAGAAAAATAAAAATAAAAAAAGAGCTGAGCGAATGAGGCTAACTTTAATGATACAGAATCGTACTACTACTACTAACAATCTAAAGGACCCACCGAAAGTTTACCTCTAGTTGAAAGTTTACGGCATACTAAAAAATTTTGAACTATGTGGGAAAAAAATGTCTCGCGGATTAACCTTCAATCTGCTGAAATATAAAATGGAGCTGTTCAAGTAAGAGTAAACCTCTAACTTTGAACTCGTGAGGATTCAGAGTAGTGTTGAAATTTTCTTCCTATAAAAAGTTTGACCCCTCGTGAGATTAGGCCAGTCAGTTTTTACTGAAAGATTCAAGGCCTTCACTGCTGGAGTTTGACAAATGTAGAATTTTTGGCACAGAATAATGAAAGTGCCGTCTGATAATTCAGTCTCAGTCTTATCATATTGCAGTTGCAAGAGTGGCAGCGTCAGTCTCGTGGCTACAACATATAAATGCCATTCTAAATGTCCGTCAGGTTTAACGCAAAAAAGCATTTTACAGAAGCAGCACTCTGAGTATGCGCATTTTTAACTGAATACAAAACTTCAAATTTCAAAGTTCAAGAGCTTGGGTTCAGCATGATGTTTCATAGCAGGGCTCTGCTGCTTTCGCCATTTGTTTAATGAGTTACTGTAGTTATAAGCTTTTTTGCATTATTGTTCCATTATGAACAACTGTCTGTGTAGTTGCCAAATTTCTATGTGCTCAACTAATGTAGCCGGCTGAAAATTGATGCTATTAATCATGTTATATATTCAGCATCGTAGTTTGGTGTAGGGGCAACTATAACTCACTGAAACAGGAAACACAGTAGGTTTAAAAAACCACATGGATTATACAAACCTCAAAACTTCTTGAAATGTAGGCCCAAGAATCATCAACTAACTCACCTTTTGTAGTTTACAACCTTAAATGACTTGGAAATTGATGAAAAATGCCATATATACAGGGTCAGAAAGAGTGAGCTAGAGACATGAATTTTCAGAGTTTAGACTATGTAGGAATACATGGTCTTCTTAATGACTTAATGAATTAAATGCACTCCAAATATTTTTTTATGAGTCTTGTGTGAAATTTTAGCTACATGACGATATATCAGTTTACTGTCCTATAAAATTAAGTACGTGTGTCGGTCGCATCGATTAAAGCCAGAGAAATATTTTTACAAAGCAGTTAAACAGAGATGCGTAAAGCCACATGGCAAAAATATCTCTTGCAAAACCCTCTTGCGAGGTTAAAAAAAAAAGCCAATTAATCAATCAAGCCATATATTTTTAAAGTCAATCTACGGAATTAAACTAAGTAGTAATAAGTACTAATGGTATGTTTAAACACAGGATTGTCTGTTTCTTTTTCCCTAATTTTTTGATTTTCACTGCCAAGTGTTGTTGATGACAATGCAGTTTACTGTCCCATGTAAAACATCCTATCTAAAAGAAAGATTATATACAATAAAAAAAGACATTACTAAAAATGCGAGAGCCGG
>JAKVQY010000134.1:0-24724 GCA_030463045.1 Geotrichum macrosporum
GCACTTGTTCAGCCTGGCTCCAGGCGAGTGTGTACGCATTCCGCGGCCCACGCGCCTCTGCGGCTCCGAGGCGCGCGCCACCACCATCCTAGTCGGTCCCGCCGGTCGTACCGCGTACGCGGAAACGCGATAGAGACTCGATGGAACTGGTGCCCTGGCAGCGTCCCCCGTCTTTTTTTTTTGCAATTTTCTGAGCATCCTTTTGGTCCCTCTGTTTCTGTTTTTAATCAGTTGAAATTTTTTTTTTCTAGAGTCTTCATTGGACCCTTTAGTCAGGCCTTGTACCCCAACAAAAAATATTGCTTTCGCAGACTGCCTGACGACTGCTTGAACCTTCAAATCAGATCTCTTATTTCTCATCATGTCCAATGGAAACTTGAAGGAGAGCGCCATTAATAGGCTTACAAGAACAGCTTCGCTGAGTTCGCTATTCTCAAAAAGGTCAAAAAACAAACAAGAAAATTCCGCCAATGGAACGGAATCCAATGAACACGAGGTCGATAACACAAACACAGAGCAATCTCAAAACCGCAAACGAAAGCGTACCAGTCTGTTAGGATTCATGCGCAACGACCGTAGCAGCAGCGATGATGATGCTGAGGAAGATGAGGAGGCTGACGAGGAGGACGACTCGGAGGAAAAAATTTTAATCATTAATGATATTGCAACTGACGAGAGTGGCTCAGAAGGGGATATACATGATAGTGATGGTGGGCTACTAGAACCGCGGCGAATGTCGAGTCGCCACGTTTCAAAAAAAAGACGACAGCGTGAAACACAGACAGCAGAGGAATTGGCTGCTGAGGAGGCGCTGGTTGCATTCGAGGAACGAGAGCAAGAATTGGACGAGGAATTAGAACCCCAGTACCGGAAGTATCGCCCTTGTGGGTTTAAGTTTAATGTTCCGCCGCAAGATCGACCTGTTCGTATCTACGCAGACGGTGTATTTGATTTGTTCCATCTGGGCCACATGCGACAGCTAGAACAAGCTAAAAAGGCACTACCGAATGTGACACTGATTTGTGGAATTCCCAGCGATATAGAGACTCACCGACGAAAAGGTTTAACCGTGCTTTCCGATTCACAGCGCGCTGATACACTTATGCATTGCAAATGGGTTGATGAGGTCATTCGGGATGCGCCATGGTGTGTGACTCCTGAGTTCTTAGAGGAACACAAGATTGACTACGTTGCACATGATGATTTGCCTTATGCGTCTGGTAACGACGATGATATCTACAGACCTATAAAGGAGGAAGGTAAATTTTTAACTACTCAACGAACTGAGGGAATCTCGACATCCGACATCATTACCAAGATTATTAGAGACTACGACAAGTATTTGATGCGCAATTTTGCGCGTGGAGCTTCAAGGCAGGAACTCAATGTATCATGGTTCAAAAAGAACGAGCTTGATTTGAAGCGACATGTGATGGAGTTCCGTGAGTCGTTCAAAACAAATTTTGAGACGGCATCGAAAGACTTGTATAGTGAGATCCGCGCGTACATTTCCAGCACATTGGGCAACAACAATACTCCTGGTGATAACAGAGCTCCTCTCCGTCGCAGCAGCAGCGGAAGTAGCCTGAGCAGTAGAAGAAGTACAGGCGGTCGCAGAGGTAGTAGTAGCAAAAATCGGCCTACATCTCCAGTGACAGACTACGCAGCCAACTTTTCAGGGGGAGAGGATTCCTCTGGACGAGGGCGTAAGCGACCTACGTCGTTTATAGGCAACGTCAAGGGCTGGATGTCGCGCAAGTCTTCTGTACCTACCTCTCCGGTTAGAGAGTATTAAGAAAGAACCAATGCTCAATAGGGAGAGCAGAAGGTAAATAAGAAAATAAGAAGAGAGAGTGCATTTTTATTCATGAATATTTTTTGTTGTTGTCATTTGTCATTTGAAGATTCATATAGCGTATATTCTAATATTGCTGTACATTTGTTTGAATCAAAAGCCACCCAAAAATTCGATCCAAGGGAAACATCTTTGGAACTGAGTCTAAGAAGTTTTTTACATCCCTAGCGGTATGAGTGTTACCATGCGGACAAATACAAGTGTGATACAATGTAGAATCTGGATCATGGAGGATAAACTTGAGTCAATTGGTTCACACCGACTTGAACAGCAAGGTATCTGCCATCTGACTAGTTTTGGAGAGCAGGTGTCACAATCAACATGAAGGACAATTCCAGAGCAGACCTAATAGGCTTCCTAGTTGATCGTACCGGCATTAACTGGCTATTTCTTTCCCAATGAAAACAAGTCTTAACAGGCCATGTAAAAAGCATAAGGCAAGCCCAAACGTGAGAAACGATAAATTCGACAGGATCATATTGAAAAATTGAGAAACCACCGTACAGTAGTTATAATTGTGGGCTTGAATTCAAACCAGTCCTAATTAAAACTGCGTTGTTGTTTCTGTTACCTGCGAATCTGGCAGTGGTCTGCATCCTTGCATCGGATCAACGCAAGAACCAGGAGATGACATGTCTTCCCCTGATCTGCCGCCCCGCTTAGCTTAGCATAGCATAGCTCGATGCCTTCCTGCATTTTGTATTTGAATTTCAAGTATTCCTTAGAGTTCTTGTAAAGTATTGAGGAAGTGTATAAACAAAGTCTAAAACAGCCTATCTACCAAAAAGAGACCTACAATGCACGAATTCAGGTACGGTTCAGCCTGATTGAAGCAAAATATTAACAAACATCAGCGAAAAAAAGCAGCAAGCGGGTTCAACATCTGAACAACAAAGTTACTTTTCTTTTTGGCCGCTTGCGATATTCCCGAAAAAAAAAAAAAAAAAAGAGGAAAATTAAAATTCATATAAATTCTTGATCAACTTCCTTCTCTTCCTTTCTCTCGAAATTTCTAGCTGTTTTTGTAACGAGGCTTTTTTTTCAGTTTCTTAAGCGCAGTCCTGCTTGCTCTTCTGCTTCTCGTAACTGGCTTGTTCAAGGCTCTTTCATTTCGCTCCTTTAGTGAACCCAACAACCCATTTATATACAATATACTTGCACCCAGGCCCGATGACAAAACCAGTTAGGATATCTGCCGCGAAGCTCAAAAGCTGGCTTGATACTGCCGAAGTTGCCCAGTCTATGGCCATTGTCGACGTAAGAGACGAAGATCACTTTGGGGTATGTTGGATCTTCTCTTGACTTTTCTTCTTCGCTAACAAATCATTTTTTCGTTCTTGCATAGGGCCACATCCGCTCCTCAGTTAATATTCCTTCGGCTTCTTTTTATTCTGCCCTACCTTCGCTTGCCGCATCTCTATGTGAAACCCAGCGAGTTGTTTTCCATTGCCAGCTTTCGCAGCAGCGCGGTCCTTCCTGTGCCTTGGCCTATTCAAGGCATGTATCAAATCTTCTTCCGGCACAAGAGATTTATGTTCTAGACGGCGGGTTTAGTGGATGGGCAAGGTCATATGGCCGTGAAGAGAGGTATACTGAAGCGTTTCAACCTACTATTTATGAATGATGAATTGCAAAACCACTAGGGTGCTATACACAAAAATGCCTGATTTCCTACCTTGATTTATGATTTTTCCTATATTATTTGTATTATTATGATTATATTGCTTTTTTATTTCTTCTATCATTTATCTCTCAGAACACTTGGTGAAAGCCTTGTCTGGCAATTTTTAGAACCCGACTAAGCATGGTTTCGTTCTTAACGTCAACCAGTCCTTTGATATCTTGTTTGGATAACTTGGGTTTATTCTGACCTTTTGAGCCTCCTAGGTTTTTGTAAAGTTTTGAATTTCAAATTTTTTTTTTGTGATTATTCCATTTATTATTGTTTTTCTAATATGCCAGGGTCCTATTTTAAATCTCGCCTAAGATTGAGTTCAAGCAGACATAGTCTCGCAAAATAGGCCAAAGGCGTTACTTGCTTGCCAAATTTTTGTAAAACGGTATTGTAACCAAAGGGATTTAAATTGGTGATACAAGTATGTCAACTATAGTAGCAGTATGGTTCTCATACAACAATCATCTTTAAGCTTGCCCTTGATTTACAAGCTTGCTGGATGATCACTCAAAGATTTTTTTTTCCCCCAAAAATTTGAGAATGAGCAAATTGCCCAGATATTCGATGAAGGTTCTTGTTCCCCTTTTCTCATAAAAGAAAATGCAGATGCCAGTTCGTTTCTGACTTCAATTTTAAGCTCCGTTTGAACTAACAAAACTAGATTTGCATGGACGGAGAATTGGGCAATTTTGGATCTTGAGGTCTAGATGCTCGCTAATTGCAAGAGTCTTCTTGCTTTGTTTGTGTTTCCGCGACATCATCATGTTTTATAATTCTTTCTCAAATTTAATATATAGCAATTATAGTCTGAAAGTCACAGTAGCGACTCAATCTATAACTTGATCAAAAAAAAATAAAGTTTCTAAATGTTCCAACTCTCATGTACCAATCAGTTTAATTATTGTGGACATCATCACACAATATGAATAATATTTGTTTTCAAGAATCACTTTGCTTTGAGGACGGGCGTCGGGCGAGAATGCTTCATGCCGTTTTGTAAAACCATTTAACTTTTAATGTCTCACTTAACTTTGCGTCCCATGTTTAGGATATGTCCATGTTGAATCGCAAATGCAAAGCCATGTAATAAGCCTTCAGAGTCACATCTGACTAGGATTTGATTATATTACTATTTGCGACGACTACGAATGACTGAGATTGAGCTTCACCACTCAACTGGAAAATTCACTGGTCTTAAACTCATCATGAAAAAATGGGAAAAGAAGTTTATGTTCAAATCCCTCAGAAAGCTCCATACAGATGTAAGAAAAAGTGTAAATTCTAGAATACATTTAAGTCTGGCTGAAAATATTATTGTTCCGTAGAAGTACTATACTAGTCCAATAACTATCATAAATTTGAGCCCCTCAGGACTCTCCGGTTTGGTGAGATAGCCCCGACTTCTTTTATATATCTTGTCTGCAGTTGCACATAATGACGCTGATTTCCAGCCCCATGATTGTGCAAAGTTAAACATGTCTGGGGACGAAGAAAAACAGGTCAGGCCATTCGTGCGCATGCGAGGAGATGTGTAAATCTCAAAGTACGCTTGAATCCTGCTTCTCTTATCCAGATATTCTGGTGGAACTTTGAGCGCTTCTCGAAGGGAACCACTGTTAGTGCCAGGAGCCCATTCATGTGAATTTTGAGTACTATTATTACCAGAATTTTTGGATGCTAGGTTCGCATTGTTTCTGGAATTACTTGTATCCCGCGAGTCGTTATTAGATTCGTCATTGCTGGATAAGAATTCACGAAAGATATCGAATTCGCGATAATTGAGATATTGGGGATCATTGCTTATGTCAATTGATGTTTGACTAGGTGACAATGAAGCTATCATCCTGTTTGAAACTTCCATAGCTTCTGCTTCGGATGATGTACCCCGATATCTATCCCGCAAAAGGGTATATGCAATCATAGTAGCCCTAGGGTTTAAAGACGGTAAATCACCCCAAACATCTTCACGTCTTGCAAGAGGTTCAGAAAGAGAAGTAGAGGCATTATTTGTTGCTCTTCCAAGAGTTCTTCTGCTGGATGTATTTGCTTCGGAAATATTTGTACTCGGTTCACTTGAATCTGAGGCTATGGCAGAAGCAATTGAAGTCAGGTCTGCTGCTGTAAACCGAATTCCTGGAGAACTCCTTCCAGATGGATCAGGTTCCGTTCCCAAACTTTGTTGGTTTGTAATATGTGGACGACTTGAATTAATTTCAGAAACATCCCGAGTGATTGACTCTAGCCTATTTAGTGTGCTGGCCGATTCTGGCGAGAAAATCGTATTAGACGGCATGGTGGCAAAGACATTATGAGATGAGGTGGTATTATTGGGAAAATCTGGGGTGTTTGACTTGAAAGGATGTAGACCGTGTATGTGTATTGCAACGTCAATTTTACTTCGGTGCAAATATACTCCCAGTTGATGGCCTTTTTTATGCTGTACCTTTTGAATATATATATTCCAGTATGAACCTGCATACCACAAGGTCTTGGAGTAAATCCGTCGTTCTGCACGAAGCTGAGAGAGGTCGTCAAATTTGACTGAAAACCGAAACGGGGGAAATTTTGACATCCGCGCATGATCGCCTCGATTTGCATTGATTGACGCTTTTCGCTTATTCTGACTAGCACCTAATCCATCCTCGTCCGACGGAATAGTATAATATGGGACTTTCCATTCTTCGTCGTCTGAAGATTCAAATGATTCACCCGAATCACCTGTTGAACCGAATTCGCCGCAAAAATCGCTACTCTTGCTGCTGTCATTTTCATCAGGGCCGTCATAATTTTTGCTCTCCGCAGCTTTATCGTGCCTTTCGAAACTAGAAGAAACACGGTTTTCAGCAGCAGAGGTCCAGGGTAAGAAGTCAAGATTACGGCCATCGTCGTTTGTGGGTTGAATTGGGAAAGGTTCCGTAAGACCGAGCTCTTCTAATTCCACTGGAGCACTAAGGATTTTGTGGCGAATTCCTGTTTGTAGCCAAAGGGCATTGCGTAGCGACGAGCGGTCAATCAGCCAAGCCCCTCGATGGTCCCGCAAAGTTTCCAGTTCAGATAGCTGGTCATACGTTAAATGACAATAGTGAATTTTGCAATTGAGCGCCGTTCGCATGAATGTCAATTCTTCTGCTTCAGACTTTGTGATACGATTGAATTTCTTCTTCTGCTCAGTGGCCTGCAGCATTCGATTGACTTTGTGCCGGTAAAGTTTTATAAGGAAATTGACCCGCTCCCACTCAGAAGGCACAAAAAATCCATCCGCAACAATCACTTCCGAAGCGATATCAGTAGGAATCTCATCCCAGATGTCCCGAGAGATCTCAAAACCCTCTACAAAAAGGTAGGTTTTGCAAGCAACTATAATTAGTCGTCCGTATTCACCGTAATCATATCTTGAGGCAATTGATAATGATTGGGCAACATTTTCTGGACCAATGAATTTAGTTATTTCCTCAACACAATCTTCAAGGAGTTCGGGCATGTCTAAATAACTAGCCACTGCAAGCAAACCATAGACATGGAATTCCTCCTTTGAATAATCGATGTGACCATAAAGACGAGCAATTGCAATTTCAAACGCTTCACGAGTAACATTCTCATCAGCTTCAAAGTCAAGTTCATATAATGCTTTTTTCTTCGTGCTAGATCCTACTTCCCAAGCAGGACTCAAAAGAGACTCAAAGTATGGAGACCGGCTGAGAATAAGTCTGTGAAAGTTATATTGGTGTCCGAAACATGATAGAGTAACATCAGAACCAATGCCCTCTAGGTATCCGCGCTCATAGAGATAATCATCTAGAGGGATAGGAGAAAAGTCTTGCTTTTCACATGGAAATTCTGTACACGGTGATATTAACTCGTCAGTGTGTTTCGAGCGTACAGCTTGGAATTGAGATATTCGTCTATGATCAGTTGCTGTATTGAGAACATTGGTTAAAGAAGAGACTGGCATACTGCCATTTAAAGACAATTCGCTATGCCTTAAATTTCCATTTGATTGCCCACTTTCTTGTGAATTCGAGGTACCTGGTGAGTATGTATTATTATATTCGTTGTCAGTACTCGGGAATGACTGTGAAGAAAAATGTTGCTGCTCTTCATTAGAAACGGAAGTTGAGCTAGGAAACATGCTATTATTTAACGTGAGATCTAAACGCGGTAGAGGGCTTTCGCGACTGCTTTCTGGCCTTGATGTGGGAATACTGTTCCACATCGTGCTTATTTTTTTGTGTCTTTTATTTTTTTTAAAAAAAAACTCGAGCAAAGGAGATCTTTTTGAATATATTCACTTTTGTTAGAAATCATTCGACTGGCACTGTTTTTATGAGTTAAGGTATGAGAAAGATTGAATTTTAGAACCAAAAAAGAGAAGGTGGTAGTCGCTGGCATAGCACAACAAATTTCCTTTCAAGATTTCAACCCTGCGTAATAGTTTCCGAGAAAGTCTTCAGCTGCTGAAAGTGACAGAATTAAGATTGTTTGGAAACACAAAATGAAAAACTTATTACGAAATACAATTCGATGGAAGTGGCAACTGTTAATGGCAACGAAGGTACTGCAGTTCCGGTTTAGCGAGAGCAATCCACACCAAAACGAGATTTATATGACCTTTAAAAACAAAAATTGCAAATGCAAAAAAGAAAAATATGGGAAATGAGCCTTAATCGAATAACGAGTTCGAAAATATCGCAGAATTGAATTTCTAAGTTTTAATAAGGATAACAATCTGGGATCCCGCTCTAAATGCGGCTCCTAAGCCGTTCATAACCTGATATTCGCTTCATTTTTATTTCCTGGTTTAGTATATTTTGTAATTCATCTCCCGTGGTGCCGGCCATAAATAAAACGATAGTTGGGGTTGCGATATTCTTGGGCTTGGCTGTTAAGGGAATGTCGAAACCTGAAAGCGCATTAAATATCTTTAGGACATCCCAGATATTGTAGATAGTTAATTAGGTCACGTGGTTAACGCGTAGTTCAAGACAACTCTCTACGCGAAAAATAGATCAATCCAGACGTTCAACGGCAAAGTACACAAAAACCTCTATGACAACTAGAGATGATGCCCATTCAGATGGGCAGTCCGCCAGCATATCTGCTACTATGGCTATGCCCTCTGCTGTTTACAAGTACCAGGTAATGTGGACAGCAGATGTTAAAAAAAAGCACAAGACCTTTAATGATGGATTCCTGACTTTCCACACATTCAACAAACGAGCAGTCCTGTATAATGACCAAATGCATCAAGTAGCAAGAGAATTTTGCATGAATAAATCATTTTTCTTAGTTGAAGAAAACGTGCAATTCGAGCGGCAAACTATTGAAATAGTAGAACAGCTGGAAACCCAGTATCAAGACCTATCACCTTTATACGACAGGCCCCATCATACTACAGCGTCACCTGCGAACGTGAAAAGAACTGCTACGCCTTTAAAACAGCCGCCGGCACCTAGTGTGCCACAGCTGCTTTCCTCTCGAAAGAATAACCCCCTGAGTCATTTACTTCATCTTGGCACGCCACCCACCCTTTCGGCAACTTCGACTACTAAAAGACCGACTTCAATTGTTCAAGGGCCTTCATTGGGCCCGAAAAAGCGAAGGCGAAAAGTATCTAGAGTTGCCATACCAAAGCCTGTTGAACAATCGACATTGATTCCTTCCATTCCTTTAGATGTGAGCACAGATAGACTTGCCCAAAAAGCCAACAAACCTACTAAAGAACCTGAGGTTATATATTACGAACGAGAAAATGCAGGTTATTCTGAGAGAACCGTAATGGAAAACGATCTAGACCAAATTATACCATTTGAAGTGGCTGCATCCAACAATATTGCCTTAGACATGAATGAGCTCTGGGAAATGAGTGATGATGAAAGGGTTCCCACGAAGAGTCTCATGAAAAATACGGATTCTAGCTTTTCTAAAGCAACCAATATAGATCCTATTGCGTTACTAGATGGTGAACTGGGGCTTGACGATGATAGCGATGTGGAGATTTTAGACAACCAGAGCTCAATAGTTCCTTTCAAACTAGCATCAACTGAAAAAAGTGAAGAAGCAATATCCAGTGATGATGATGAATTACTGATAAATGGGGAAGAGCAAAGCAGTAGCATTCTGGAGCTGTTTCCAAACAGTACTTCTTGCACTGAAGAGAAAGAAAAAGCCCGTCATCTTTTTGGCCCCGATCTTGAAAGAACTCACATATTCTTGTCTACCAAGAATGCCATAATGCCCGTCGAAGCTGGAGCGCCCCCTTTATTTCAATTTCAGCCATCAAGGCTGAATATGCTTTCAAGTTCGCGGAAACCTCTTTTATGTTTAGCTCGAAATCAGAGTAGTTCACCAAAATGTCCTGAATCATCTCCGGAACCCATTCAAAACAAAACAGCATCTAATAAAACCAATACACCATTAAATTCAAATAATACTGAATCAGATATGACCATATCTAATGAGGATGCCACTGTTGATCCCGTAACGACAATGAAATCACCTGAAAACTTTCTGACAGTATCTGTGCCTTCTCGGCCAAAATCTGCGGAGTTTGACCATTCCGAGTCTTCCATCGTGGAACCTAAAGCATGTGGTGTCAATAAAGATTGCGGCACATTTCAAAATCCTGCTGCCCATGATGCCGAAATGATCGTACCTGAGCTTCATGCTTTAGACGCAAACTTGCCAGAAGTTGAGGTAATTATGGGCGAAACTGATAAGCTGGAAAATGGAGCACTAGAATTTGCCTTGTCTCAAGCAATTGATGAAATACATTTATCTCAAATTCAGAAACCACAGGCCTTTGAAGATGTAATGGATGAGAATGAGGAAGAAGAAAATGGGAAAACCATGGTTGGCAGGATAGAACCCGAGAGCCATGCTAGTAGTATCAAGACTAGAGCGCATGAGTTATCACCCCTTGGCATATTTTCAGGTGAAAAAGGTGTTATGGCTGCGCAAGATGTTTTAAAAACTTCACCTCTTCTCCCCACTTGTGTTCAAGAAAACAATGGATCCGTTGTAGTAGAATCACTACCTTCAGGACCGGCTCCTCCAGCAAAGCGAAGGTATTTTAGGACGACTGTAGTCCCACCCACAAAACATCCTCAGTATACCCCTCCCATTCTGTTAAATCCTGAAAACAGAAACAATCCCAAAATTAATAGCCTAAAGGCTGGCAAAGCTAACAATATCAAGGCTGCTGAAGGTAGCTTTGTTGAAAGCGCGTCGCCGCCTATTCGCATATCTCCACAAGGCCCTTGGACTGGAGAAACCTTGGACTTGTTTGCATGGCGTCCTAAAGGATTTGTTCATGAAAAATGAAAATAATGAAATTCGAGAAATTATTTATTACAATATATGGCGGCAGAATAAAAATAAAAAAGTTATGACGCGTAGAAAAAATGAATCAACAATAAAAGGTAAAAAAAATAATCTTTTGTTAATAAGATTTTTGATATCAAAGCAAATAAAAGATAGGGGGTCGTTATAAATGAATTATTATCAACTCATACTTCCAATGGAGTATCAGCTACTAAAGTTTTGGTAGTTGTTAGTATGACCTGGAGTAGTCATACGAGCCTCCCGTGAAGGAGAAGAAGGCCCTTCAATTGCCCGACCAAACAGAGAATGTGTATCGCTTGTCAAAGTACCGGCACGACTTGATTTCGTATAAGCTGAACCGTGCAGTGACGCACTGGTACCTCGCATGTTGCTAGAACGCGAAGTGCGGCCACGATTCATTTCTGGTGCAATTCCTTGGCGAAAGTTTGACATGCGACCACCTCCGAGAGATCTTGAAGGAGAGTTCTTAGTACGCTCTTTTTGTACTTTGAAATCTTCCATATAATCATCAATGATGCTTTCATTGTCTTCGTCTACTACTGCAGCCTCCTCGGATCGTTTTAACAAATAAAGCAGAGCACCATACCAAATGTTGTGCCGTTGACGGGTAGGACAAGTGAGCTTAAGTGTACGCTTTTCACTCGTTTGAATGATGATTGACTTGTGGAAAAGGCCTGGTGGAAGAGGGTTGCTATCTTCCTCAGATGAGACACCAACGATGGCGACTGACTTGGCCTTACCATTATTTCGGGTATCAATTGCTGGATTATCCGTACTCCAGTAAAGAGTCAGAGTATATGGGTGAACCCAAAAGTAGCGCTCGTGTCGGTTTTCTGATATCCCAGTCAATCCACGACGACGTGTATACTTGAAGAGATACTCGCCAATAACAACCTGAGTTATAACTGAGATCATATGTCTATCCTGCAGTGAAGCATTAGTTCCCATAGTAAAAGTGCTCATATTCATAATGCTTGGAGCACCTGGACTTGGGTTGCGCAAAATGCTGGTACCGCTTTGAGAATGATGGATTTCATCAAAAAAGCCCTCTGAAAGGCGTTCATTTGGAGTCTTTAAAGATGGCGGTTCTATCAAACGCCGGAGAGCACTGTCTTGAGTATTCGTGAAGGAGTGGTCAGTAGATTGGCCAATGGTTGGATCGTACTGGCGCGACGTAAGTGAGTTAATACTATGAGAATCAAGCTGAGACGAGTAATTGTTAGCAGTATCCCATTTATCAACAACCTCAAAGTCAGGGGAACTTTCAATAATTCGAATACTCATGGGATTTCCAGAATCTCCATGTAAATGTGTAGGAGACTTTTGACTCTCGTTAGCATCATTCAAGGAAACAAACTCGCTGGCCATTGATGAAGAAATCGGCCGTTGTTGTTTCTTAAGATGCTCGTACTCTCCGGCGCTAATAGCAACCAGTCCAACTTTCTCCGCGTCCATTTGAACTTGCTCCCGGGTGAGGGATGGAGTAATATTCTGGTGAGATGTGAGTTTGTTATACGCCTCAATAGGAACAGAAACAAAGTCATTAGAGGCCTTCTGATCAATCAAAGGCTCCTCAAGACGTGCGTGCCGCTGAGTCTTTTGAATGTCCAAGAGATCTTTGTACTCACGGGCGTCAACAAGAGTGAATCCAAGACGCTCGGCATCAATTTTGAGATTGCGCTCGTTGATAACACGAGCTGGGGCTTCTGATGATTTTAATTCAGTATAAGCAGCTGAAGTCAAAATGTGCAAGCCCAGTGAGCTAGCGTGTAATTGTAATTCGTCAATACTGAGAGACTTGGAAGAATTAGAAATAGCAGCCTCGCGAAGAAGAGAGTGCTCTTTCTGAGAAATTAAAACCAAACCACGTTTGTTAGCTTCATCGCTTATATCACCGGAGCTGATTTCATGAATGCTGGGTGCCGTTTTAATGACTGTAGCAGGTAATGGAATTTGTAGAGCTGATGGTGAAGCCTGCTTTGTGAGCTCTGAGTGTTCAGACTCAGATAGCAAATACAATCCTCGCTCTTTGGCAATATTGTGAAGATTTTTAGTTGTCACCTCCTTGGGTTTAGAGGCCTCCGTAAGAGTAAAAAACTCACTTTGGGAAAGTACAGTTAATCCAAGCAAATCCGCAGAAGTCTTGACGGATTTGATAGAAGGAACAGAATTGGTTTGCAACTGATCAAGCTCTTCTTTAATTCGAGCAACCTCCGCACGACTTTCTTCAATTTGGAGAGCATGAGCTGCTGCAGCCTGCTTTGACGCCTCCAAAGATTGTGCGTTGTTCTGTTGAACTCGTTCTAACTCTTGAGCAAACTTGGTCTTTTCCTCCAGTTCCTTATTCAGTCCAGCGTTCGTCTTTTGCTCCCGCTCAAGCTCAATGGCAATAATATTCATCTCCGAAAGAGCTTGCTCAGCCTGAGCTTTTGCTTCTTCAATGTCTTTTGCTGCAGCTTTTTTGGATTGTTCAGTATCTCTTAGTGCCATGCACTTTTCATCAAGTGCCTTTGCAGTAAACATTTTTACCTCTTCCAATGCCTTTACAGCAGCATCTTTTTCTTCAAAAGCCTTTGAAACAAGAGCTTCATTTGATTCAAGTAACTTTTCAGACGCAGCTTTCTCTTCAACAATCTTGTCAGCGTTGCGCCTGCTAGTCTCAATAGCTACCATAGCATCGTTAGCAGACTCCTTGAGAGATGCAAGCTCGCTGGCACTTAAAACCACCAAGCCGAGAGCAGTAGCCTTCTCAGTTATGCTTTCTTCAGTCTCAAGAGGCTCAGGTGCAGGGAATGTCAAAGTAGGCGATGGCACAACAGATTGAGGCAAAGACGAAATAGGCTGGGGTGCAAAAATAGTTGGAACAGGGGTAGTAGAACGAAAAAATGGATTAGGAGTAAGTGGACGAGACATTGGAGTTGATGGCACAGCACTCAAAACATCCTGATCTACTTCCCTTGCCCGGGTCTTAACCTTCTCCTCCGGGGGTACCAAAAACTTTTCGTATTCTTCCTTAGGAATAGCAATCCAGTCTGATGGATCAGAAATGAAGGAACCAAGAGAAGCTTTATTTGATGTTAAATTGGATGCAAGACAAACAAGTCCAAGCTTCTTAGCAAGCATGGTGACATCCTCCTTCGTGGGAGACTCAACAATGCGACGCAGAGATGAAAGATACTCGGAAGGAACAGATTCAAGTCCAGACTCAGGGGAAAATGTTTCTTGCTCAGTAAACTTGACGGGCTCTTGAGGGGTAGGTGTGAGGCATACAGGACTTTCAGCACGCGATTTATCATCTGCAACTGTGTCCACATAAGGAATCGAATTGGCACGTCCTTCCGTGCGGGGACCACGCTTCAATAAGAACTTGTATTCCTCCGAAGTAATTGCAACCAAGTTATATTCCTTAGCGGTGCGCAAAACGTCCCTCTTTGTTGGCTTGTACTCTTTCTGATTATCAACCAAGCGCTTGTATTCCTCTGACGACACAGGAATATAACCAAGCGATCTCATTGACTCGATAACCTTTTCACCGTGAGAAGACGAAGACTCGGTATATGCTGACTTCCGAATGATACCTTCAAAATGCTCTTTTCTGGCGAGAACAGATCCAAGCTGTTTTCCTTTAATAGGGCTATCGGATTCAGTTGAAACCAATTTGTCTAACTTTGCAGCCTTGTCAGCAAGAGCAGCATATTGATCCTTAGGAACGACAACCAAGCTAAGTTTCTTGGCAAAAACCTCGACTTCGCCCTTACCTGGCTGGGTTAATTTTCTTTGAAGCTCGTCTAGTTCAAGAACAGTGATTCCTGCAAGACCCATGCGCCTGCAATGATGAAGAACATGATCGCGATCGGGCTCTAGAGCATTCTTCTCCAAAGTTTCGTACTCATCGGTGGGCACAGTAATAAGGCCAATAGACTTTCCGAGACTTGAGACCTCTAGCTTTGTTGGGGATGTGAGCTTTCGCTTAAGCTCAGTCAGTTCATTAGTAGAAATTAGACTTAAATTCTGTTGTGCAGAAGCTTCCTGAAGTTCAGAGAGCGAAGGTTCTTTCACACGACGTTCTAACAGAGCAAAGTCTGACGCGGGTAGAACAGTAAGCCCAAGCCTTCCCCCGACGCGCTGCACATCTTCCTTGGTTGGTTCGTCAGCACGCTTGTGGAGTGCTTGAAGGCCTTCGACAGACACAACGGCATATCCCAAGTGAGCAGCAAAAACATCAAGCTCCTCCTTAGTAGGACTGGATGCAACTCTTTCAAGTTCTTTCAGATGGGCGTCTGAGACAACGTTGAGTCCCTTCATTGCAGAAAGTGTTTCAAGTTCTTCACGTGAAGGTTCGCGCAGCTTAGGATTCGTGACGGAAAGCTCAGCGTTCGGGATTACAATGGCATTGAGCTTGGAAATATGCTCTTGGATAGTGCTAAATTCAGGACTGCGAAGAGAAGCCAATTCGCCATTGTCGATAACAGATAATCCCAAAGCAGAGGCATGAGCTTCAATGTCTTCTCTTGAAATGTTGGTGGATTTGGCAGCTAGGGAATTATACTCGTCCAATTTCATAACAACGGAATTGTAAAGTGCAGCATGTTTGATCCAATCATTGTAATCAGTATAAGAAGCTTTTTTATTCAAAGAATCTAAGGCAGCGGTTTCAAGAACTGAAAGACCCAACTTGGAAGCTTGAGATTTGATTTCTATCTCTGTAGGATCATTTGCCTTCTTCCATAAGTCTTCAAGCTCGGCTGTGGAAACTAAAGTACAATTGTTTTTCTGAGCATGTGACTCTAAAATCTCTCGAGACGGCTGGCGAATTTTGCACAGTAACTCGTCATATTCATTGGAGTCAACCATAGCAAAACCAAGTCTAGTCACGCTGGCATTTAGGAACTCCTTAGAGGGCTCAGATAAAAGAGTTTGCAAGGATTTGAGTTCAGAAGACTCAATTAAGGTCAAGTCATACTTAGCAGCAGCTATATTAAGTTCCTCAACAGAGGGCTTATCAGCCCGTCGATTCAATACGTCCAACTGTTCTGTTAGCAAAGTAGACAACCCAAGTCGAGATGCAAATTTCTCCACATCTTCAACTGTTGGATTGTTAGATTTCTCGCTGATAGCCGCAAGATCTTCATTCGAAATAATAGTAGCGTCATATTTTCCAGCAGAAATTTCCAACTCTTCTTTGCTTGGTGAATCTGCACGACGCTTTAAATTCTCTAAATCTTTGGCATTCACAGGCGTGAAACCAAGTTTAACTAAGTGCGCAAACAATTGTTTCTTTGTTGGCTCATTCGCTTTTTGCTCCAGCTCCTTCAACTGAGCAGAGTCAATTAATGTAGCGTTTAGAGATACTGCCTTGGATTCAAGTTCAGTCTTTGTAGGGTGGCTCACAGAACGCTTGAGCTCCTGTAAATCTTCATTCGGCACCAATGACAACTGCAGTGAGGCTGCATGCTTGGCAATGAAATCTTTACTAGGAGAAAGCAGCTTTTTGTATTTGTCTTCTTTTAAGGCCACCATATTGTGCTCACTAATTTGAGCTTGCAGAACAGAAACAGTTGGATTGACAAGCTCTCTGTATTCAGACTGAGGAATTGCAACAAGACCAAGACCATGTGCCTTTTCTTCAAGCTCACGTTTGGATGGACTGAAAGGCTTGACCAATTTGTCATATTCTTCCTTCTCAACGGTGACGAGGCTGTACCGCTTGGCAAGGATGGGAAGTTCTGATGCGGTAGGAGGCGGCGGATTCTTCAAAGCCTTGAGTTCCGCATGTGGAATAATCGCGTATCCATTTTTGTCGGCATGTAAGTTTATAAAATCTAGAGAAGGTGTTTGCAATGCAGCAAGTGCAGCAGTAGTAAGCGTAGCAAGACCCAAGCTAGCAGCGGCCGACTCAACAAATGGCTTGTCAATGGGCCGATTGGCCGCCTCCCGAATAGACTCGTACTGGCCAACTGGCACAGCAACGAGGCCAAATTCTTTAACTGCATCCTCAGCTTCATTTTGAGTAGGTTTGCGTTTAAGATCTTGTAACCTTGAAACCTCCAAGACTGCTAAGCCGAGCTGCTTTGCTTTGGACTCAAGCTCAGTTTGTGTTGGAGCAGAGATTTCTCTTTGCAATTCAATGTGGTCCTTTTCATCAATTACTACCATATCGAATTCTTTCGCCTTAATTGAGATTTCGTCTACAGAAGGATTATTGGCAAGACGCTCAAGCTTGGCGTAGTCATTAAATGGGACAGTAGTAAGTCCCAGTGAGTTAGCTTTTGAAGTAACATGCTCAACTGATGGAGAATCTGCTTTTTCCGTAAGTTTAATAAGTTCATTGGAATCAATAAGAGAGTACCCAAGACTTTTAGAGTTGGCCGACACTTCATCTTTTGTAGGTTTGCTAGCGAGACGCAACATTTCGGCATGGTCAGACTTTGGCAAAACGACTAATTCAAGTTTAGAAGCTGTCAGTGCCAATTCATCTGCAGTAGGGGCAGAAGATAATCTTGTCACTTCGTCAAACTCAGTTTGGGGAATGACAACAAGGCCCAAATCTCGTGATTTAAATTCGAGATGCTCTCGGGAAGGCTGGTTAGCATCAGAAAGCAGTTTCTTGTAAGTTGGCGAAGGAACAAGCAATAAGTCATGTTTTCTTGCAGCCCCAGCAAGGTGATCAGTATCCGGGGAATGGGCCAAGGAATAAAGCTCTTGATATTCAGAGTCGCTAATAACTTGGGCATTGAATTTCTTGATCTTAGCTGAGAGCTCCGCAAAAGTAGGTTCATTTATACAGCGCTGCAAGTCAGCTAACTGAGAATTAGCTACGGTCGAATATCCAAGATTTTGTGCCTTCAATGTGAGCTCATCAATGGTAGGATTATATGCAGTCCGGGAAAGTTCTTGGAACTCTTTGCTAGGCAAGGCAACAAAGTCTAAATCTTTTGCTTTTGTGACAATTTCATCAGGAGTAAGTGGTTGCATCAATTTGGCAAATTCATCTTTAGGCAAAACATGAAGGTTATGATTAGTTGCATGATAAAGAACTTCCTCAGGAGAGGGATTTTTCAAAGCATCATAAGAAGTAAAAGATATGGTAGTGAGACCTAAAGCAGCGGCTCGTTCGGAAAGCTCCTTTGGTGAGGGCTCTCTCGCAGATCGCAACAGTTCATTGTAATCAGGTGACGATAGAACGACAAGATCGAAATCCTTCGCTCTGCTCTTGATATTTTCTTCAGTAGGCTCATTCGCTGCTTTTTTGAGCAACTGGAACTCTGCTGCGGAAACTGTCGCATATCCAAGTCGTTCAGCCTTAAAGGTAACTTCATCAATTGTAGGAGTAGAAGATGCGCGAAGAATCTCGTTATAACCGTCTTTATCGACAGCAACAAGGCCAAGTTTCTCAGCACGAAGAATAACTTCTTCCTCCGTAGGATGATTGGCCAACTGTAAAAGAGACTCATAGTCAGACGATGGAATAGAAACAAATCCAAGTGCTTTTGAGTTTCCAATGATTTGCTCCTCAGTAGGTTCATAGGCAGCTTGCTTTAAAGCAATGTAATTATCATCCGAAATAGTAGTGAGTCCCATCTTCTTAGCCTTTTGTGTGATTTCTTCCAAAGTAGGCTCATTGGCAGATCTTTGTAGCGCAGCATGTCCAGCGACGGAAAGTGCAATTAAACCAGCAGCCTTAGCTTTGACCGAAATTTCCTCCGCAGTAGGAGCATGAGCAGATCTTTCTAGGTTGGCATGCTCTTCTTCAGAAAGAGTGACCATGCCCAAGCTTTGGGCCTTAACTTTGACCTCCTCTTCAGTTGGATCATTAGCGGCTCGAAGAATATTAGCATAAGAATCATCGGAAAGCAACACCATTCCGAGTGACTTGGCTCTAGCTTCCAGCTCATCTCGCGTAGGATGTTGAGATAGGCGGAGAATATTTGCATGATCATCTTGAGAAATGACAACAAGTCCAAGGTCTTTTGCCTTTTGGGAAATTTCTAACTTTGTGGGTGCATTCAAAGAGCGAACCATTTCGTTGTATTCATCTTTTGGAGCTGTCACAAGACCAAAGGCAGCTGCTTTGGCCTCAATTTCAGTTCTAGTTGGCTCATTCGCCAGCCTCTCCAAGTTTTCGTGATTTTCAACTGAGATAGCAACAAGACCAAGTTCCTTTGCATACTGATCAACTTCAAGCTTGGTGGGCTCGGTTGATGCACGAAGAAGCTCACGATGATCTTCTTCAGGAAGGGTCACTAAGCCAAGGTCGCGAGCTTTTAATTCAATTTCAGCAAAAGTTGGCTCGTTAGCAGCACGAGTTAAGTTGAAGTGGTTTTGCTCAGTGAGTGTAACTAATCCCAATGACTTGGCTTTATGCAGAATTTCTTGAGGAGAAGGTTCCTCAACCTGCTTAATTAAAGAGGCATGGCTAGCCGCGGGTAGAGCTACAAAGCCAAGAGCAGCTGCCTTGGAGGCTAAAGAAAGTTCATTAATCTCGGAGTCATCAATAAGTTTTTTGTAATCGTTATTAGCCAAAAGCTTGTATCCTGATTTGGCCGCATAATCATCTAGCAGTTCATGGCTGAGTGACTTTGGAGTTGATGCAGCTGCAGTGAGATTTTGATGCTCAACTTTAGAAATAAGAAGTGTGTCAAGACGGTCTGCTGCTAGACTAAGATCTTCCAAAGACGGAGAAAACTCAGATTTCTGGACTAGATCTTCATATTCCTCAGCAGTAAGTGTAACTAAGCCATGGGCTCCAGCATGTCGCTCAACATCTTGAAGGGAAAGAAATTCAGATGCAAGATTGTTTGATCGAATGGGTGTGGTTTGTTGGGAGTTGGAAAACTGATCATCGGAGCCTGCATCTGTAGCACTGTGTCTACCAGAGCTGCCATGCTTAACGTGTCGAAAGGATTGATTTTGAAGAGAAGATTTCAATTCAGGAGAATCTTCATCTGAAGAATTAGATTGACTTGCACGGCCAGATCGGGTCGGCTCTGTCTCAGTTAGCTCGCCGTCAGAAGTTTCATCCATCGTTTCTTGGCCTGTTTGGTACAAGTCATCTTCAGTTGTTACACCGTCAGTGGCTGTTTCAAATCCTTCACTTGAGCCTGCACCAAATTGATCACTCTCCTCTGTATCCTTACTAGATCTGGTATGGCCAAAAAAGCGGCCAGTATTTCGCCGGTTTCCATGCACTCCGGAAAAGCTAGATCTTGACCGCTGGGAGGACTTTTTTGGTTTGGCATTTAATGTGGAGGTAAACTGGGATTGCTCGAGCTCCTCTTGTGTTTGTGAAAGCAAACGTTTGAGTTCCAACTTTTCACTTTTTTCACGATAGAGGGAGCTCCGCAAATTACTTATCATTCTATGAGCATGACCGAGAGAAGCTTTGGCAGTTTCTGATTCCAATCCATGGTTCCGTGAAGGCGTTGCCGCAGATAGCGGACGAGGGGAACCTTCGGGAGTTTTCAGATCATCATCAGCTTGCAAATCTTCTTCATCACTGCCTTTACAATTTGATGACGAAGGGCGGGAAAGAGGGACATGTGAACTCTGAAAATCTTCCTTAAGATCAGCAATAGTTTGATGAAGAGCTTGGTTTTCGGTTTTCAGAGAATTTTGGTCGCGACGAAGCGAGGCAATATCGGACTCATGCCTAGTTTTGGCAGTTTCTAGTTCACGTTTGAGGTCTGCTTCACGGATACGAAGGGAGTCTATTAATTCTAGTTGAGAAGACTTGTCGCTTTGAAGTCTTCCAGTCTCAGAAGCAGCCTTGCTGAGCACCACGTTAGAATTTGAGACTTGAGTTTTCAATTCCTGAAGGCGCACCTCAAGATTCCAGTTTTCTTCCTTGTACTTTTCTTCCGAATCACCCATTGAGACAAGTCGAGACTCAAGTGACTGGTATTTCATACGTAAAATCTCCTGCTCACTTTCAAGAGTCCTGACGGCATTTTGGCTACTGGCCAATTCGTGATGTAAACGGCGGCATTCTAAAAGGAGATTTTCCCCAATGCCAGAAACAAACTGGACATCTTTTCCTTTGGTGCCTTGAATGCGGGAACGCCTTTTATTCTTTACGGGAGATAAGGAGCCCTGTCCAACTAGTGACTGTCCTGCAGTTAGCACACTTGTATAAAAGGAGTCTTGTTCTATAAACATACCATTTCATAATCGGACTCTTCTGCATTTGTTCTTTGAGATTTGAAATTAGATGCCTTGGTAAGCTCTTCGGCCTCCTGAGACAAATGGGCGATACGCTTTTTGAGTTCAGCAGCTTTGAAATCTTCCTCAGCATTATAACCGGGCTCATTTGACCGAGAACTTAAAGCTTGTAAATGGAGTTGAATTTCATGCTGGGAACTTTGAAGTGATTCCCCAACAATAGCTGTTTTTTCTAGACGCCCTTGAATAACTTTGAGTTGGTCATGAAAAGCTATCACGTCAGGGTTTTCGTCTTCGATACCACCAGTCCCTTTTGAAGAGGGAGGTGGATTTGAATTGGGCATTTAGTTCTATGATTAAAGATTATACAATTAGGATCAACGCCAAAAAAGAAAAAGAAAAAAAAAAGAAAAAAAAACATATTCGGGGTAAAGTTCAAGTCCAAGTCTTACCTTTAGGAGGTTACAATCAGTTGTCGATTTTCTGTAAAAATTAATGTCATAAAGGCTTGTAAGATTGTGGATGGTTTCTTTTGAAAAAGAAACTAGTGGTGATCTCAAACCCCTTTTGAATTTGAATCAAAAGAACACAGATGAAGAACAGCTCTGATGGGTCGTTCGAGAAGCCTCGGGGCCGTGAGAAGTGAGAGAAAGAAGGAAACGTTTCAAGTGGGATATTTCAAAGAAATATTTCAAAGGAAGAAGGGTAGAGAAAAGGGATGGAAAGTGACTGGTGAAAGGGAAAAGCGCCAGGAGAAGCGAGTCAAAATATTGGCCTGGCGAAATTCGGAAGAACCACTTTCAGGAACCCACTTTGAGGGTAGCAGACCTAACCCTTTTAGCGCGGCTTCTGTGGTGATGTTTGACATGAAAGTTGGAACTCTTTTTTTTTTTTTTAATTCTTCATTTCGTCTACCATTCCAGGTCGGTTTTAAAAGATAATTAATGCCTACGAGTACTGTTGTTGTTGTTGTTGTTGTTGTTGTTGAGCATTTTATAGTATTGTGGATTTGGAAAGAAGGTCCTAATCTTTTTTTCTATTTTTTTTCTTTTTTGTCATACTGATTCACCCCATGAATTAGGGAAAATCAGGGGATTAGGACCCAGCAGTCAATATGGAAAAGTAAAAAACCAGAGTGCTTGATTAATTTATGCTTGTCATACTAGAATACTTATTCAATATCCATCTCATCATTTTTGGCGTTTTTTTCCTTTTCAGCAGCGCGAACTCCTGACAGGAAACCTTCAACACCTTCACCTTGGTACGGGTACTCTAACTCGCGAGCGACAATGGGGCCCAAGCCACCCTGCATAAGTACGTTTGAGAAGGAATCAACCCCTTGGGCAAACTGGGAAGATTGGATGACACGGAGTAGCTCAGCTTTGGTTTTGGGGATTTCTTCAGGTAAATTGTCGAGTAGAGGTTTCAATTGAGCATCTGTGAGTGTATTAATGTGAGAGAGTAGCAATGAGGTGGGAAATGCGTCGGTCAAATTGATTATAGGGACTGAAGAAGAGGATGCAGCGTTAGCTGCGACAGACCGTAAAATTGCAGTTATATCTTTGGACTGCGAAGTGTGACTGCTAGAAGCTGTGGAGGCTTCAGTAGCTGGAGCATCGGTTCCAGACTCAACCCGAAGTACATCTTCATTGCCGTCTTCATCCAGGTTGTCTTCAGATAGTAGAGATGTGAATGTTTCTAGGATTTTCTTGTCCTGAGTGGAAAGAGATCCTGGATTGTTGTCTTCAGCATCAGTGCGAGACTGCATCCAGAAGAATTCTGTAAGCTGCGAGCTTTGGAACTTTAGAGCAAACATGCGACCACTCGTGCACTGCTTGATGTGAACCCATTGGGCATCACCTGGTATCAGCACGTACGATTCGAGTTGGGGGAAATCGTCTGGAGGCGTAAATCCATTTCTTGGCTCCCACGAAAAGTACAGGTATTCTTCATCGGGGTTACGGATAACGGAAATTCTTCCGGCACCAGCACGAGGAGTCACAGCTTTAGTGGCTTCGTCATAGACAGCATAGCCGGCATTAAATGAAAGTACAGGGTCGTCAGCCATTTGGTATAGTATTTTAGTTGAATCACCCTCTTTTTTGAGGAATATCGCAGGCAATTGAATGGCAGTGAAGGATGGGAGAAATAATATTACTTTCACGTGATTTGAAAGGAATTCTGGCTTGCCATTGTCACTATTGATTCTTCCCTTTTCTCGACTAGAAAGAGTGTAATTTCATTAGCTAGAAATCAGAAAGAAATGGAGTTTTTTAAAAGTCCATGAATTGCTACAGGTTACTTTGAAGTTCAAAAGAAAGATGCAATTCTAACGGGAAAGTATACATTAAATGTTTTGCAACTCGGATTATTTCACATTCGAGAATGTTTAGACATGAGAATGTGAAGGGTTTGAGATTAGGAGGAGATTAGCTTTTTTTCATTCAGCAACTGGTAATGATTCAACTTGGAGTAATACTGATCAGCAGGCCATACATGTTAGAATTTGAGACGACGTAGTGGGGGGTGTGAGATGAAGGCAAGTAGTGTGAACATCGACAAGATGTCATGTCAAATAGACGAGTAGGAAGAGGGCGTGTATTCGTCCATCCTTGTATATATGTGTATAGTGCAAAGAACTTGTCAACACCCAGTAAATCTGCCAACAGTTGGCAATTCCTGTTGAAAAGACTCTGGCTATCCCGTTTGAGAGAACTCTGGCAATTCTGTTTGGCAATTCCTGTTGAAAAGACTCTGGCACTACCAACGCTTCAAATGGCCCTCCTCTGATGTCACGGAGCTTTTCCACTGAAGAAGGAATAAAAAGAGCCTTGCTGGCCGTACCTAGCCATATTTCAACCACAAACGAACTTTTTCAAATGCCCCTACCATCAAGCAACCAGTGCAAAATGGATGCAGAAGCATTGGACACTATACCTGATTCCCAGTCTCCATGGTTACCCTTTGGTTGAGATCTGATTGCTTCCTTTCTGCCTACGTGGAACCTCTCAACCCTTGCCCTTTCCTCAATATGGCCCCTTTAAAAAAAATATATAATAAAAAAAAACAGCCACCAGTGCTGAGCTAATTTTATTAGCAGGGTACTCCCGGGTTAACCCAGTTGCTTAAATCCTCCTCTTCTTCCACTTCTTTCTCTTCTTTCTTTCTTTCTTTCTTCCTTCTTTTCTTTCCTACCTTCAAAGTTTCCTTGGAATTCTCTTGAAACAATCACGACCCTCCTCCTCCTCCTCCTCCTCCTCCTCCACTCCCTCCTAAAAGTAAAATATATATATAATTCATAATGGAAGGTATGTATCTGTCATATTCATCAACATTTCAGCCATCATTATTTTTTTCAAAATGCCTCTATTCGGTTATCTCAAATATTTCACACTTTTTTTTTTTTCCCCCACTTTTTCTATCAGAAAAATCTCCAATAAACGGATGCTACTTGCCATTTGGAACTCTGAAATCCACCTTTCAACTGAATTCATAATCCCCCTCCTCTGTTGAATTGCTTCGTTTTCTTGTTTTTCCTTTTTTTTTCCACCTTTTTTTTTTTTTCTTCATCGGTTTAGGCTGGGCAGAAAATGCCACGACGGTATTTTTGACCTAACCGAAACCATAAATTTGCAACCCTGATCTCATCTTGAAAATGCTAACCCTCAACTAGACGAAATTGCTGCCCTCGTTAT